>JAVQJG010278122.1:0-67467 GCA_036024015.1 Craterocephalus amniculus
ATGGGGCCCAATGGGAAATTGCTCTGTTTTGCAGCCAGCACCTAGCGGATGAAGAGGGAACTGCAATTTTTTGCACTTCCGCATGGGCATCACTTTTTTAGCGGAAGGTTGCCCCTTGGGGTAAACTTGATTTATGTGGGTTACTGTTGGCCAATTACCAATATTCAGTCCAACCAGATTTTATAAGATAAATGTAACATATTACCGAAGGATCTGACTTTCCATTTTAGATGGTATTAAATTAACAGAATATAACTTTTTTTTAAAAAATACTTTAATTACATGAATAAATTGCAAATTTGTAAAATACAGTATATATTTTGGTAAGTACCGATTAAAAGGTACAAATTTGTTAAGCTATCAGAGATTCCGTTTAATTACGTTTACATCTTCCTTCTTATTAGCAGCTCAGTCTCTTTATGCCCATTTCATTTAAAAATCTAACTTTAATCAATCATACGCGGACAATTAATTAGTTACGTGTTTTCTCAAATGTTACAGGAGCTTCTTGTATACATACATTCATATCAGCTAATATTTAAATGTCTCCAAAACATCATGTATCACGAGTATTTCCTTGATGCATCCTTACGTCTGCGTTGGGCTCCTTGATGGCGAGCTCATTGAACCACTCGTAGTAGTCGATCATGCCTTCGTTGGTCTTGGAGGTGACCAGCTGACAACGAAGCATCCTCCAGGGCAGATTGAGGTGCATCACACTCTCCACTGCGCTGGCCCAGTTGTTCAGAGACACTAAGCCTGACAGAGGGGAAAGTTCACTGTCATTAAGGCAAGTAGCATTTTACTCAGGGTCCTTGACCTCCATTTGTGAGTAATTTGATTTCACCTGGAGTAAAAATTCTCCTTTTCATTATTCTTAAGTATATCATTTCCATCTACAGGCTTTGTTTCCGAGAGTGAAATATTTGCACGAGATGTATTTTCTTTAGGGCTCAAACAGCTGTTTGGCTGAATGAATTGCTGAAAGGGTTTCAGTTGAGGTTTCTGTGAAACTCCGAATCCTATGCTGCACCACCCACATGATCCTGAATGGGTATTATAATGTCGCACACAGGACACAAAAGTCTCTGCTCATGTTTCTTCCCAGATGGACTGTCCGATGAGAACAACAGGGATGAAAAGAGACAGACAATAGTTCTGCCACAACATTAAGCAACACCCGATCTGCTGAGGCCCGGACTGGTCCGTGAGACTCAAGCTACACTCACCTGTGTTCTCGCTGTCGAACTTTTTGAAGGCACAGATGAGGTCAGACTTGTGCGCAAACAGCTGCTCTCTCAGGACTTTGAGGGCCGAGCGCTCAGTTCGCCCAATGCTGTGATGATGTAAAAACAAAGAAAGATAAGGGAAAAGCCATGTTATTATCATCACAACCATCTTCATCCTTCTGATTTTTTATGGATTACTTTCATAGTATTAAAACAGACATTTCTCTAAATGTTTTTAAAAGATAGCGCAGAATTATCCAGGTGGAAACACCAAAGGTTAAAACTATAAACTATCAGACCTCTCATCAGAACAGTTCACTTTAGAGCAATCATTCAAAAAGAGGGGAGGGGGCGCGCAAAATTGCCATTGTAAACCAAAGGGGGGCCCATAACAAAATGTTTGTTATGGACCACTGTTCTAACCTATGAATAAATATAACATCAGCTCATCATTCTACTTATCACCACTAATCAATGCCCAAATAGCTTCTTTAAGATCCCAACTAGAATATTTACTAAGTTTTAAACAAAAATAATGAATAATTTGTGTCGTGGTAATGTTTTACAATGCCACAATTATGTGCTCAGTGTCAAAGTACATGTACTCCATGTATGTACATACAGTCAAATGTTCTGTTTATGGGTTTTTGTAACTGTCTAAAGTACAACTTTGTGTGCATACATGTGGAATTTTAGCATTGATGATACAGGGGAGATAGGAGGGAGGCAATGTAAATGTTGTATATTTTTATTTTTGTTGTTTAAAAAATGACCTCCACAAACAATACATTTTCACTTTACCTATGAAATGATGTGATGAACACAAAAAGGACAAATAGGCAAAACATAAACACAAGCCAGCAAAGTTATGATAATCTTTTGATCAGATGTTAGCTTTATTTTTTTTATTTCTATGTATTTGTTGACAGGTCACTCTTGGAAATGAGATCCTGTGTCTCAGTGAGTTAAAAATGTATAAAAAAAGGTGAGAAAAGAAATAATTAAATAGATACAGATTTTTGTACCCAAGTTGCTCTGGGATTGGTTAACAAACACTCCATGTCACAGACCTCAGTCCTGGTCCTTGAGGGCCGGAGTCCTGCAGGTTTTAGAAGTTGATGTTAACCTCTGCACAAGTCTGCAATACCCATTGATTAGAGCCAGGTATGTTGTAACGGCTTGTTTTGGTTTAATTTGTTTTATCGGAAGTGAAATCTTGTAAAATATGATTTATTATATTATGGTCTCACAAACTTGACTAGGATTTCTCGTTTGCAAAGTTGACAGGACATTATTGAAACTATTATTTAGGTAATAGAAAGCTAATTTTATAATGACTATAAAAATGGATAAATCTTGTTTAATATTTTGGGAATTAATAATATTTTATCCTCTAATTTTGGAAATTTTCCAAATTTCTCCCATTATACGCAAATGTTTCCAGATGAGAAAATATCTGAATACATGATTAAAACAAACAAACCTATAGGGGAATTCTTGTGTGTCAAATAAACCTATGATTAAAAAAGTAACAAAAGGCATCATACGGTTAAAGAGTAATAATGTCTGATACTGTAAGTTCTTGTACCTTTGTCTTGCAGTGAGCTCTCTGGTCATACTACTGGCCTGGTACTGAATCACATAAGGCACGAGGTCTGGACCCAACTTCACGTAGGCCCCCCTGTTGCTCCCCACATCGTAGTAATTAGAGGCAGAAAACAGTGTGAGGACCTGAATAAATGGACAACATACCAGGAAAAATGTTCAGAAACACTTGCAAAAGCCCATTTATCAGTGTATGTGCTGAACTGAGGCAGGAACTTTACCTTTCGGTTGTGGCAGAACTCATAACCTTCCTGTTTGCACTCATGGGAGCGGATGATGAGCTGCAGATTGTGTCTGTTCAGGAAGTCCTCGGTGATGTCCGGGCCCCAGTAGCAGCCCCCACCCCGCACCTCATTGGGTATGCAGCCGTTCTGAGTCATCGGGTCGCTCCAGAGTAGATCCAGGATCTGGGGGCACCAAACAGTGAGTAAGTCATTCAGTCAATGCAGCCACTACATACATCTCTCACTTAACTTAGAGAAGATGATTTAATATACTTTCAATACCGCAAACAATGAAGCTAAAAGAAAGCCAAACATGGCCCAATTGTAGGCATTTGTCCCAATAATTTGTCAGCAGATTTTAAATGTGAATTTCTCATTTGGTTTAACAACTAATCTTTCATCTCAGTCCATAAAACATCACCGCTATTTGCAGATTTGTGCACAAAAACATACCATATTGCCTTTAAGACCCCATTTTCATAGGGTTTAAATTTTTTGTATTAAAGTGATTTTGACATGAAGTTGCAGTAAATGTCTCCTACGAAGCCAGAGAAAGTTTCCCTTACACTGCTATGTTTCAGACGTGTCCTAAAATACATTTTACAGCTTGTGCTTTATGCGGTACGGGCCACTCTGAAAAGCAGATGGAAGTCACGGTGGACAGATTAGTGATGCGGTGGATTACAGCATTTGAAGTTTACCAGGCAAGGCTGATTTACAAAGGTCACGATTCCTGAGCAAAACATGTAACCTGCATAAACATCTGAGGTGGAGCGCTGCCGGGCCACCAAGCCGCAAACAGACAAGTCAGTCACGCAAAATGATGAGAGCTCAGCTTCAAAATGGACACCTAGCATCATTTCATATAAGCTTTATAATGTAGAGAGACCAAAACAAGCAAATCTGACAAACACTACTGTACTGTCTACTAGTTTTATATGTGTAAGAATGATTAAATGAACATTTAAAAACCCAAACACAAGAAACTTTAACCTAAAATAATAAAGTTTCTCCTAATCATGTATTACCAAACGCTGACCTCAGAACCACACATTCCAAATTCAAAACTTGTATCCAAATAATATAACATATAAGTTTTCTGAAATATCAATTGATTTTAATTTAGATTCTTTAGTTACTTGTAGGACACTCAGGGGTTAACATTTTGGTGATTTTTCTTTCAGGCTACCTGAATCAGTGACACATTTGAATTAAGTGTTGCATAAAATAATGGACAAGAATAAAGCTAGTTTTTGCATATCTGGCTTCCGGGCAAAAGAAGGGATTATGATGACGAAGCACATCTGAGGTAATCATTTAAAAGCTGATCAGGAACACATTCAGATGCATCTTAATTAACTGGTTTTAAGCAAATAAACGGGAATGCAGATCAATAAAGGAGCTTGGCTGTATCTCAGTGGAAGGAGTAGCTTCTTAACTGGCAACACACAAAAGCTCCCATTGCCTTTTACTCTAAGAATACATCATTTTAAAGCAAGATGGAAAGATGAGAGAACTCATAATGAAAAGGGTAAAGACAACTTAGCTGCAATTTCAGCTCTGACACAAAGATGTTCAACAGATATTCTACCAAATGTACTTTAGATGCTTCACATAGTGCAACCTTTTCTCCTCACACCTGTCCTTATTACTGTACATAATTATCACATAATATGTCATGGAAAATCAAATTATGCTTTTACTGTCAAATTTGTTAGTTTAAAAAAGGAAATATAAATGCACATGAGTAGAGGATAATGTTTTCCTGTCCTCCTGTTTATCAACACACAGCGAGGCTGGATAATCATAGTTCAGTATGGAACAGACAGAATAACTTGTTGGTTCATATTTCCTTCTCTAAAAAGGATAAATCAAAGTTTTTCTGTGTACTACTACTACTACTATTACTGTCATTTAGCAGATGATTTCTACCAAAGCGACTTGCATTTGAGAGAACAACACAAGCAAGAAATGTAGAAGTTAAAGAATTCAACCATAAATTTCCAAAAGGTGAAAAAGCAACAAAAGAGACAGAAGAATGACTTTCTTCTCTGGGAATTTCTTTGCCATCAACTTTGGGGAAATGGCGGTAAGTCATGTAAGTTTACAAACAGCTGGTGACCCTGTCGGTCTAATCTTTACCAGGTCAGATGGGATTTGCAAAGTTATCTCCACAATTGTCAAGTCTTCTTCAAAACAAGCAAAAACTATGAGATGTGCTTTGTGTTTTTACACAGGACAAATTAAAGTTGTGACTTGTGAACAGATAGAAAGTGTGTGAACATTCAGCTCTCTCACCTGCCTCCACTCCTCATTGGCACCATTGCTGCTGACGGACTCAGTGGATGCAGACAAAGAGTCTTTCTCAGGTTTGCCGCCCGCTGAGTGAAATGTGGATCGCGTCCTGCCGGGGCTCTCCAGCTGATCCCCCATGTTCACTTTGATGCGGCTGGAAAAGTCCTGCAGCGACCGGTTGTGGAAGCAGTCCTTGGCGAGGGGTTTGGGTTGTGTGAGGGAGGCCCGGCGAAGGTAGAGCTTGTTGGTGTTCCAGACATCGTCATCCATGTCGACGGACGTCGCCGCCGAGATCTGGTTCTTCTTCTTTGGAGGCCTGAGCGCAGAGACGTACTGTTGGGGAAACAGAGGAGAACACGGGTTTAAGACACTGTGAAAAAATCCCAGCTTCATCGGTTTGTCGTATTATGTTCCTCACGGTGTGTCTGTTCAGTCTGGCCAGGACGCTGAGGTCGGTGGTATCGGAGATGCCTCCGTGGAGGACCAGCACCTTCTGGTCAATCACTGTAGCCAATGGCAACCAGCTGAAAATCTTCTGCAGCAGTTTCAGGATCCGTTTGCCGTGTATCTGAGATGAAACGAAGACAGGAACATATTTCAGTTTCTTCTTTTTTTATTTGGCTTACATTTGTTCTTGATACTGAGTAACGTCCATGCGGTAGTCAGGTGCATGGAAGTTCCCACACTGCAATTTTGTTACAGTATGTGCAGGATTTTCACTGACAAAATGAGTTTTCTGCATGTTTTATATTTACAGTTAATGTATTAAATAGTTTTATGAGATATCTTTAGTCTTTATTAAATATCCGTGCCTCAGATTAAGAATTAAATAGCTGCAAACTGACACATTCGTTAAGGGACTCTTTCTGCTTTGACACGATGTCAGTGACACTAATGCTACCTGCATGCAGGAATTTGATCAAATCCAGGATGAAAGCATGGCATGTGAAAGGTTCTGGAAACCTGAGTGTTCCCCTGCAGGTCTTTGGGCCTGTTTGCACTCCCTGACTCGTCAGGAGCCAGATGTCCTGCAGTGATCTGGTTTAATGACCACAAATCCGCTTAGCTGCCAGGAGGAGTGATTGGTATTGTGAGGGGAGGAAGGTGGGCTATATTAAGTTTCCCTGGGAACACGTCGATGACCATAACACATTTATTTTCATTAGTGTGATTGCAGCAGGTTTACAGAAACATACCTTGTACTTTGTCAACACCTCCTTAGTGAAGCCATACCTGTAAGGGTCAGATAAACACAAGTTAAAAAAAATGAGGGTTCAGAAATATTATAGGAGTTTTTTTACTTTTGGTTTCATGTATAATTTTCACCTCAGGTTTATTATGTGGTCCTCGTGGTTTCCTCTGTTGAGGTAGACGTCACACGGATAAACCAGCAGGAATGAAAACAAGATGAGGAGGATCTCGATAGAGTCTTTCCCTCGGTCCACAAAGTCTCCGTTAAACACATAGGGCTTCTCGAGAGACGGCATGCCATTCTGAGAGGTCAGCAACAGCCAAAGAAGGCTCGGTTAAAGGGACAGTCCGCAGCATGAATGTAAACTTGAGACAGGTTTCTTTAGCTGATAATAAACAGCTGATCAATCATTTACATATGTTCAATGTTACTATGGAACTCTCTTCCTTGAATTTAAGTATCGCCATGCAGCTTTACTGAGATTTGCACCAAACTGCTTTACTTTTATTTGTTTATACTATAGCACTGCTAGATTTAAATGCTAGAGAAAAATAATTTCAAGTAAATAAAAGATCAGAGTCTATAACTATAAACATTTTTTAAATTTTTTTACATCTAACCTTGTAGAAAACCAGCAGCAGGTCCTCCAACTGTCCATGCAAGTCACCTGTAAATCATATCAAATATACAAATTCGTACACCCTGGACAAGTTAACCAGTTCAACAAAAGGTCCCCACAGAGACATCCAAGGACACACAAACTCCACACAGGCTTGGGTAAAACCAGTAACCCTCTAACTCCAAGGAAATAGTGCTTTTACCACACCACCGTGCAGAAAGAGAAACTTCACCATATACCAAGTATCCATATTACTGTAAGACCAATAATCATGTTTGGTTTTGTTAATCTCACCACAGATGGTGATTTCTTTGCTGTGGCAGGTGGCGATGCGGTTGATATTTGGCAACATGCGAAGCAGCTTCCACGTCTCCAGGAGCAGCTGGAGGACGTAGCGCGAGTGCAGCTGCTACTGAGAGAGAGACTGCTTAGCAAGAAGGTCGCAGACACAGAGATGAACACCATAAAATCATTTTGCTGTTTGCACTAATGTTTGTCAGCATAATGCTGCCAGTAACTAAAGGTTATCATTTCTCTGAATGTAACACGTACAGGCTCTACTTGGAAAATTAGAATATCCTGACAAAGTGCTGCACTTCTATAACTTGCAGTAACTTTAAAGATGAAATATACACTTATAGACAAATAGCTAGTATGCAAATCAATATCCTTCAGCTTTTATTTGTTAATATTTTGCTGATTAGAAATTTCAGCTTAGGAAAAACTCTAATTAAAAAACTCAGAAAGTTAGAATACTGCTTTAAATCAATTTTTTTAACAAGGATTTTAAATAAAAAATGTCAGACCTCTGAAAGTAAAATCGTGCATCTGTACTTTCACCTTTTATGTTGAATTACCTGAGTTAAACAACTTTTCCAGCATACAACACTGAGTTGTAGTGATTTAAAGTAATGGTTTGGTCCAGTTTTTGCCATTTAATATGTTTTGCCATCATATTGTGGCCAAATTTGGGTAATTTTCCAGTTGAATAACACATTTGTGGACTGTTTGGTCCATATTGTATCTACTTGTTGCCATTAAGTGTAACTCTGTGGAGCTTCTGCATCTCATAATGATTATTTTGAGGCTTATTAGGTTAATTTAGCATAACTTTGCGGTTATTTTCCCTCTCTTTGGCAGGGATTCCAAGGTGTTCCCAAACATGCAGAAACATAAAGTCTCTCTAGCAGGTACTGGGTCTCCCAAAACACCCATACTGTCGGTGGAACGTGCCAGAAACACGTCTGGAGGGCATCCAGACCAAGATGCTTTAAATACTTTATGGCTGTTTTATGTTTGGGATATGTATTTCTTAAATAATACCAAGAAACCCTAATAACTCCGTGAGCCCTTTAGATTTGTTTGCAATCTCACAGTGCAGAAAACTGCTAAATAAAAGCACATTGCATGATTGTGCACCTACTTTTTTGTTCCTGAAGGCCTCCAACAGACCAACCACCTGCTCCACTGTCAGAGGGAAGGTGAGATGAGGCCCTGAGTAAATCTCTGGGACCTCAATGTTCTTGTAGCAGAAGTATCTCTCCCATTCTGCATCCCGACAAATATCGTTCTCTCTGAAGATGTGTGAGATCAAATTTCCTGGAAGATTAACACAGTTCAAGCTCAGATTTGTTTTTTGGGGGTTTTTTTGAAAAAAAAATCTTGATGAGTCCAGAAATATTACTTTCACTGCTGGCTGGTGTGAAATTATCCATGAGATATCCCAAGAAATTATAAAGCTGAATGGGGAATAAATATGTCGGTTTAAGTTGTGCTTTTACTCCTCAGATATTCCTTAGAACCAGACTAGATAGTGTTCGCTGCCTCTCACCTTGATCTGGGCTTGTTCTCCAGAGTATTCGATGGACTGAAAGATGTTCCAGGTGTATCTCCGTCTCATTTCTGTGCGGGCCACATACTGCCGATACCATCGTTGAATCAGAACAGCGGCTCTTAAGGCTAAAACACGGAGCCCAAATGTAATAATATTAGAAAACACACGACTGGGAAGACAGAATTGGAACTGCATCATGCTGTCTGCATTTTTGGGTGATTTAAACTTGTTATGCTAACTTTTTTTAAAAGTATTTTGTGGACTGAAGGTCACATTTTGTAAGATGGTGTGTTTGCATTTTATGGTCTATGCAATATATAAGATTTAAGTCCTTTTTTCTCCATAGGACAGTCAGATTTTCCACCACTAAGTCAGACCGACACACATCATACTGGAGGATATATCTGACTACCAGCAACAACACCGGCACAAACAAACAGAATTTGTCACATGTGGCTTACTTGTGACAGCTTTTCGCAGGAAGGCAAGAAAAACAACACCAAGAAATCATGAATACAACACACAGATGGAGAATATAAATACTGTTTAAATATGCAGACATAAATCAGAGGAACAAAGTGCTCCAGAAACAAATATGAAGCTTTTCTGTTCACTGTGAGTGATGGTGATTTATGTGGAACGTTGTTCTTACCTTTCTTTGAGTCTTTGTGGAAATGGTTGGACTTTGAGACACCACATCCCATGACTGTTCCTGTCCAAAGCACAAAGTAAAAACCAGCCACACATCTCAAGTTACACCCAGCTGGTCTGCACAGGCCTGACCTCTAACTCATTCACGCAGCAGCAGAGGGGCAGAGATCAGAGGGCATTCCCATTTTAATCTTGTTATCTGCTGGTCTACTCCTAACTTCTGTGATTTGCTTCGATCCTGCCAACAGGACTGTTTTTTTCAAGAAATATGTGGACAGCTTGAAGCTGGAAACCCAGAGAGAGAATTTCTAAATGCCAATCTTTTGTTTCAGCTCGATAAATAACTCAGAAATCTCACAGGGTTTAAAGACTGAGCATTCGATCATCTCAGTGTGGGATTTGCTGTGCTACTTTTGATCTATGCTTTTGTACATGTCAGAATGTTTAGCAGCTGATCAAAATAATTTTTCTGAAGAAAAAAATTCCTTGAATAAGGATATAGTTCTTACTTCAAGGAAAGACTGATATTGTAGCAAATAAACATACTTAACGAATACTGAAAGCTAAGCCAAAGATCTTTGAATCTATATTTTACTCACTTGGTCACCTTCTTTATCCAGTAACCACCTCCAATGTTATTTTGCCGTATGCTTGCAGTTTCAGCGAATATTCAGACAGCAGTTTCCATTGTTGCATCCTCCGGTCGTCCAACAGGATCAGGTCAAGAACTGCAGAATATTAGTTAGTCCAGTCATTGTAGGTGGATGAACGATAGCTGCGACTCACCACAGAGGCCTCATCTATGGAGATATCCTCTCCGTCCAGCTCCTCTTTAGTACTACTTCTGTGCGTTTGCAAGCCAAAGCACAGAGTCACAAGTGGATTACTTGAGCTAATGACTTGATGCGACTAGACGGGTCTTTATAGTGGCAAGAAGGAGGCCAGCATCTGTTTTTGGAGCCTCTCATACAGGAGCCTCTCTTGAAGTTAACATATAAGCTCATGTGTATTTATTGGAGCGAAAAATAAACTTATCCACTCGGAGGATTTGTTATGTTTTCCTATAAGATCTTAGCAGCATGTTTTGTTTTACAGAAACCGAACCTTCGTTGAAATTTGGCTGAATGAACGCTTCCTGAAGTGAAGTATGGTTAAAATATAAAATAACTTGCTGTTTCATATTACTACCATTTTTTTTAATTAAGATTGGTATTATTAAGATTTGATATCTCTTTAACAACATTTTCCCTGTTTGAACATAATCAAAGATATGAATTTAGTTTTTGTTCAATTAGATCTAATATTCTTTCTTCTTTCTTCTGAAAAACAAAATCTTAAGTAAGGGTTTTAACAGGAAATTCAAGAGAAAATAAATGTTTTTTCAAGAAAACTGAAAGCTGAGATAAAAAAAAAATTTCAGCAGGAAAAAAGATGGCATATTCTGATTAAATCATGCATCCAATGTACCTAAGGATCTAAAGTGTATCTAATTCAAATAAAAGGAACGCATTCAAATTATATAAGTCATTTTAATTATCTGATTATAACCTGAACCAAATTCAACAGGCCAGAACTTTGCAAAAGTATGAAACATGTCCCAGAAACGGCCCAGATACACAGGGCCTGGCTGGAACTGAACCAGGTTGGAATGAAGTCCAATATGAGGACTGAGCACCTTTTTTTCTTGGGCCCCTTGTTAACCCAGAAGGGTCAAACATTTCACAAGTGAGGCAGAACTGGAGCCAAAAATACCATTATCTGTCTACATTCACCTAAACACTTGGTTAGGTTTTTTGTTTGTTGATTTTTCTCCACACAAGAAACAACCTAAGACCGGGTCAAATAAACATGACCCAAAAGCAAGCAGATGCTACATTGGAAGCTGTAGTCAGCTAATTTAGTTATTATTCTTTCATAAGCATGTTTTAAACAGAGTACCACTAAAAAAAATATAGTGTAATAAAATAAGCATGTGGACACTTTTTCCAACGGTGTCTTCATCATTCATTTTAGTGGTCACTTAACCTCTTTTAGTATTTTTACTTATTTATTTATTTTTAATAAGCGGAAGTTTACTTTCACGATGAAAATTGCCTCACAAACGCACCAGAACACTGCTGCTCTTGAACGCATCCCGGCATATGTAAACAAAGATGGCGTCGGTGAGTGACAGCTAATGTGGCTAATTTACTTTCTT
Source organism: Craterocephalus amniculus (assembly GCA_036024015.1). NCBI lineage: Eukaryota > Metazoa > Chordata > Actinopteri > Atheriniformes > Atherinidae > Craterocephalus > Craterocephalus amniculus. The sequence continues at coordinate 11,847 of JAVQJG010278122.1, forward strand.
TTTTAAACGGTAAACCTGGTTGTTGCTTTGTTCTATCTTTATAGACCTTAACGACAAACTTTAGTGTTTTGCACAGCTGTGGAAAAACGCATGTCACTCTAAACTGACGGCATACTTACATTTAAGAAAGGAGCTACACACCTTTGAAGATTCACTTTGGTTTGGTAACAGTGACAAGGGTCATACAAGGTTCAATTACATAGTCTGCACAATTCTAAAAGGTAAGGCAACTTCATCTTTTCAGCTGTTAAAATTATCATAAGATTTTCCAAAATTAAAATTCAAAGTCATGCATCCATGCTTCTGCTGCATTACATTGTTTTTATAATTATCTTTACAAAAGCTAAAATACAGAAAATTAGAATAATGCTTTGTGCAAGAACAGAACAAAGAGCATTTTCCAGCATTATGATAGATTGGAAAGATTTTTTAAGGACTTTAGCATTTATTTTAATGTGTTAAAATCATTTGTTAAATATATTTCAAATCTGTTTTGATTGTGAATCCAGATGATTAACACCATAATCATTGGTAGTGATTTTAAAGACAGTAGTTTTGCATTTATATCATCTGACAGCATCATTTTCCATTTGCATCACTTGCAGCCTGACTTCAGAGTTTTCAGAAACTACTAGATTTGTGTGAACGTGAATATATTTTCAGGTTCATTGTCCACAAAAATGGAAGTCATTTGAAAATTCACTTGTCAAAATAAATGTTCAACCAGGTTGCATTTAGCCTTTTAGCAGTTGTTTTTATGCTTTGTGAAAACCCCATAAATCCCAGACAGAACTGTACTTTATTTGGAGGTTAAACTTTTTTCAGGAGTTTCCATATTCATATTGGGAGACCTGCTAGAACACTGTTTTATTTATAAAATTGTCATGTATATGTGTTTTCTTCAGTTGCAGCCACTAATCAGATTCATTAGGAGAGGAGATATTTATCTATAAACTGACTTTTAGAAGTCTCATATACACAGAAAGGGGTATTAAATATCTGTGGAAAAGCCTAATTTAATTTTGCTACAACTTTTTTAAACTTTTGTAAAATATCTTTCCTAAAAATGGGTCATCTTGCATTCAGGTAATCTTGGGAAATAGTCCCTTTTTTGTACTCCAGAGTTAATAAACACTAGAAAGTCCAACTGATTGTATCATACAGAATACAATGATGTGTCACACTTATCCCCAGTAAATATCTGGCAGAATGATTAAAAGCAGCATTTGTAGTTTTCTGACACCCCCAACAGTCCACAGATAAGATTAGATATGCTTTTGCAGCCGCTGCAAAAAGATGAATTCATGCCACTGATTCTACATTATACTTTAATGCAAGTTGTCCTTAAACATCTCACCCCATATGCAATTAGTTTTAAGCTACTAACTTGCTCATTTGACTCATTAAACAATATTTCCTTGATATTTTGCAGAGCATGTGACCAACAAAATTGTCATCCCCGCGGCTGTGAAAATAATAAATTCGACCCACAGTGGTTGCAACAGAGACACACAGTGTGCACTTGTGTCCTTTGGTGGAATGGGAATTTTTGCATCTTCTACTAAATGTATACAATCCTGAGCAGCTTTTTTTCTGCACATCACCATTTGGAAAAAGCAGTTAAAGATTTAGCAACTTTGCACATTACAAACACACATCAATCTAGTGATGAAGACACCAAAGATCCCAAAGTGATTTTCAGTGGATAAACAGATTTGTGACAAATTACATCTTGTACATCATATGTGTGAATGTCTCCTAGTAATACTTTCAATGATCTTCTTTGTTTTCTTCACAAAATTCGTCATATGACAAACCAAGATTTGTCAGAGAAGGACGTCTTTATTGCACCGGAATAATCCCCTTTTACACTTCTGCTTATGAAACAGGAAGGAAACCTTCACTCAGATAATTTGAGAGATCCGCTGATCAGTTTGAGCCCTGACTGAGTTCTGTGTGTCAGAGGATGAAGATCGCTTTGCTGGGAGCCACTGGGCAGACTGGGCAGTATCTGGTCAAACAGGCGCTGGAGCAGGGTCACACAGTCACTGCCATCGTCAGAAACCCAGCGAAGCTCACAGAGCATCATGACAACCTCAAGGTAATTATCCAGGTTCAGTAGTTTTAATGAGGTTAACAGCATGGTTGCTACCCAGCAGTCACATATTTTCTTTTGGATTTAACATCTGAGTGCTAATCTGGACACGCAGAGGTGAAACAACATGGACTAAATTGCAGAGAACACTGTTTTTATTTATTATCCATTAGGGATGTGAATCTTAGAGCAGCTCAAGATTCAATTCAAATTTGATTTTTGGGGTGACGATTGGATTCAGTATCGACTCTCGATTCAAACCAATCTCAGTTCATATTCTGTACTGTTTTAGTAACATAAGATCCTAATTAACTCCATCTTCTATAAGCCAATTATTTCATTAGTTGAAATAAAACTTATCAAAAATCTTTCAAAAATAAAAAAAAATTATATAAAAAATTGTTTAAATTGTGCTTTGTCACTTAGCAGTAGTTTGGAAAGTAGTCAAGCTAATCATTGTTAAGTCTTAAAAAATCGCTTCTTTTACGTTTTGAAATTATTCAGAATCTTAATGAACAAGAATATAGATTCTGAGGAAAACCATTTTTTGGGCACCGCTATTATTCATAATGAAAAAACACAAATTGCGTGAAACCACAAATGAAATTTAAACGTGTGCTATAGACCTCACACTAAGCTCAAGGTCTAACAAAAATGCGGCAGAGGCTGTCTTGTTTTATTGTCATAAAAACAGATAGCAGTTTATTTTAAAGCATCCACATCCATCATGTTGCACCTCATTAAACAAAACAAAGTTTGTATCAGTTCCATATAATCCCATATAAATTCTTTTTTTCAGTATAGTTCAGTATAGTAAGTTTGATGTGAAGCTAATAAAATGTTGATTTGTTTAAGTGAAATACTGATGAGTAGTGTTTTGCTCTATTTGAATATCTAACATGTTTACTTTCTCCCTTATATTCTGGTTTGCATCTTTCATGAATTCTTTAACAACAGAAACTAACACATCGCTGTAGTGAGGTGCTGCATGTGATGATGAAATAGCTACCTGGGCTCCGTGTTTCCAGGTGGTGAAGGCCGATATTTTCTCCGCTGAAAGTCTGAAGCCTCATTTCAAAGGACAGGATGTGGTCATGTCCTGCCTCGGCTTCCCGGCATCCTTCTTTTCGGGGGTCACGGGCTACACCATGTCCATGGCCGCGGTGGTCAGTGCCATGCGGGAGACCCACGTCAACAGGGTCATCACCATGACTTCCTGGTACACCGATCGTGAGTGAAATACCCAGATTGTCTGTTCACTTATTAATGTGAAACCCAAACTTCAACCTTCTCTTTCAAAAATTAATTTCCTAAATCATCAAAAGAATATTTGAGATGTTTTAACATTTAACTATTTGATTGATATGTTATTTAATTGTATTATTTAGTGAATTTGTTAAGGTAAACTGCTTCAGTGTTTCCCATTTTCCTCTGAAAGCTTCGTGTTTTTGTAATTACTCTCTTTACTGCTGCCAGCTCACTGAGTGCATCTCTAATGACTCGATATAAAACGTCTCCCACCTCTTTTTCTTCCTGAAGTTTTCTCCTCTGTTTAAGAAACCTTTAATCCTCTTAAAAGTCCTCCTCCTCAGTCCTTCCTGAAGGGTTTTAACACCACACGATTTCTCTTAAGTGATGAGGCACTTTTTAAGTTTTTTATTTTTATCCCGGGTCGTAACGTTAAACGGGGAAATCCTCTGAAAATGTTCTTCGGAGAATTGTTCATTATCGACGCCTCTGTACTTGGAAGCATCACAATGACGAGCAACGTCATTGTGATGCTTCCAAGTACAGAGGCCTTTACAGCAACGAATCAGAGGAAACGGGACAAGCTGGGGATTAATGAAGAAGTGGCGGATCTAATAGGAAGAAAAATATCAGACGTTATCTGAAAGTTGTGACTTTCAAATTTTGGAAAAAACTAGTAAATGCCAGACACGAGACCTGATAGATGCGTGTGGACTTGAGTCAGTCCGTCTACTGTTCACTGAAGCCTGATCAGACACTGTCTGGGAGGGTTTCTGTTGGGAAGCTTTTCTTTATGAAGGAAAACTGGGGGAAACTCAACTAAGTTCAACTCAACTTTATTTATAAAGCCCTTTAAAACAATCACAGCTAAAACAAGGTGCTGTACATTAATAGCAGTGATTGTAATATGCACAAAATGAGGAAATAAAACCACTAACAGGGAAGTGCATAGTAAAATAAATGCTTATTGTTTTTAATACACTTTCAAAAGAAAAAACAATTACAAACAAATAAAATCAATAATAAAACAAGCCATGAAACACTAAAGCAGCTAAATGATAAACAACAAATGGACTGAAATTCTTTGGGACAAGTTTTACAGAGTGATGAATCCTCTTCAGAGCCCAGACCTAAACATTTTAAAGCACTGTGGGATCATCGTGACACATTTATGTAACTTTTTCCTGACAAAATATCTCAAGATGTGTTGATACGCTTGCGTATGTTTGATTATGTTGTCTTCTTTGTCTGTTAGCTAACTCTGGAACTCAGTCTTCATACTTTATCCGTTTCCTGCTGCTGCCCCTGATCAGAAGCGTCCTTACCAACATGTATGAGATGGAGCACTTCCTGAAGAAGACAGAGGACATCAACTGGACGGTAGTTCGACCCCCAGGCCTGAAGAACCTGCCAGCCACAGGTGAGAACAAAAAACTGTGGTTTTTTTTTAGTCATAGTGCAAGCTTCTTACCATGCCTCCTGTGATAAGCCAATCCATTTAATGAAGTTTAATCTTCATTTTTATCCATTTTGGTGTCTTTTGTCAACCTGATTGAAAGCTCTTTGTTGTCGTCTCTGCAGCTCAAGAGTTTCTGACCCATGAGGGCTACTTTGTGCCTGAAAGCAACAACCAGCCGGCACGCAGCGCGTTGGGAAGAGGCGACGTGGCTCGCTTCATGCTGTCTCTGCTTAACAGCAACGCCTGGGTCAAGCAGGGAGTCGCCATCACCACCAAGTAAAGAGGGAGACGCCAGTGTCAGCTCATCAGAAGTACTAAAAACATTCAGCAGTTTATTTCTTGAATATTAATCTTTTTGACCAAAAATAATTATTTATAACATCATATCTGTGCATCCATAAGTACTTTACACAGGCTTAAGTATGTGTAGCAAACTGAGACAAGTCTTCAGTTCTGATCAGCTCTACATGACAATAGGCTACAATTGGCTTGTTGATGCTGCTGATTATGTAAATTTATTTTCAATAGTATTCATACCCTTTTTAGTCTTCAGTCTCTTTCAGTAGCATTTGTTAGCAATAATTAAGGGAGAATTGGTGATAAAAGTAAACTTTAATCACTGATGCTTCACTTTCTTTTGCTTTTAAAGGGTTACACAAAGGGAATTTGGCTTTTTACTGAAGCAAACAGCAACACTGAAAGAAACTAATTGAAAAAATATGTTGTTTGCACTGCAAACAAAAGCTTGGCTGTCCTAAATCTTCAGCTCCAAACAAATAAAACCAGAACTGTCTTCATGATGAGTTACAGCCACAGCCAGAGGAAGAAAAGATGTTTTGTAACCTTGTATGAACTGGCACTTCAGCAAAAAGTCTTCTAACACATGACGCCTTTTTCACTGCCTCATATAATCCATCTGATGAATGTCTTTTTATCAACATTTTGCTTTTATATGTTGAAAAACGGTTGCATTTATTATTATTTGTGTTTCTGTTATCATTGAATGCAAGTTGTCATAAGGCAATAAATATGTTGTACTTACATGTGAGTGTAGTACCTACTTTCTGCCACATGACTGCAGTATTGTGCCAAATCCGATTAATAAACTCACTTAATTTAATCAAAATATCTTTGTTTTCTTTAACAGCTTCTAGTAGACTTCTCTTTGTGAATGGAGATGTGTGACACCATGTATTAACGGAGTATAGGAGGTACTTAATAAGAAAGACAATTTCCAAACAGGCCTGGAAAGTTGGAGCACCTCTGAGCTCTCCTGATCTGAGAAGATAAAATGGCCATTTTCAGGTTTGGCTCAGCACGGTTCAACACTCAGCTGCTGCATTTTTATTAAATGATGGATGTACTTTATGCAGTTTATTTCAGCAATCATCCCTCCACATAGTGATGTATGTGCATTACCCAAATTGTTTAAGTTACTAGAAGTTTGATATAAGGATGAAATATTGTATTTGCGTTTACGTTCCTGAAAATATTCTATCCTGATCATAATTATAAGCTTTTACGAGTAACATAGCAAGGATGGCTTATCGTGTGAAGCACCTGTGCCGCTCAGGCTTCTATGGATAATTCAATGGCAGGTCATGTTTGCTGATGGCCTACATGCCTTGCATGCAATGTAAACATTATCAGATTTCAGATTTTCTGATGTGAATGTGCATTATGTATGCAGGCAATGCAAACAATGGTGGAGGATAAGATGTATCGAGTCGAGGGAAAGTAACCAATGTGCAAGGTCTAAATTAACATTGTCCTAATTTGTGCTTCCTACTTATCTTTGTGTTTTTTTTCATCTAATTATGCACAGTCCCAAAGAGATTTTTTTATTGATCTGGGCATAAATGGACCTTTTTATTTAATGAAGTTTTTGATAATTGAAATGTTTAAGTAAAGCCTTCTTTAAGGTAAAGTGGTTTTACTTAAGTTATGAGAGTAGCAGATGATTACAATTCCCCATTTATTCTATTTGCCAAGACTGGCTGTCAGAAAAAACAGCAAGAATAGCTTTGTATTATCATTTCATTCACTATAGGTAATACTTATTCCTATGTGTATCGTGTGACAAAAACAGACAGAAAAAAAAAACATTCAATGCCTAAAATCACTGTTGGCAGAACAATGCCTGATGTAAAAACTTCAGTGCTTTAGGTCGTCATCAAGAAAACCATGGAAAACAGCTTGAAATCAGCTTTTAAATCAAACTCTTATCTGCTGTTTTTGTTGCTACTGTTATGTTTGTACCTTTAGCTGTACCAGGCATCTAAAATGAACAAGAACACGAGAAAATAGGGTCCAGTGGTATTTTTTATATTTGTATATGTTTAACTGTTCTATAACAAAAAGAACATAAATGGCTGCACTCTTTAGTTATTCAGGCTGTAACTCAAAGACACTTGGAATTCTTGACTAAACATTGTGTTCCTGGTTATCAATGAAAATAATGACTATTTACAAGTTTCCATTTAATAAACTACATTAATCAGAACAGTTCTCAAACTGGACTACTACTACAGTACCTCCCACAGAAAAAATGCCTTTTGACTCTCCAATGATTTTATATCATTATTATGATTTCACTAGCATTCCTATGAACGGACCAGTCATCTTTATGGATGATGAACTAAGCAGAGTGTTGCTGAACAAGTTGGGTTGTTAAATGTGACTAAGACTTAAAAACCAGTAATATAATTTCAAACTGCAGTAACCCAGCTCCATTTTAGCTGTAAAAGCACTGAGGCAGCATCTGGAGGCCAGTTAAAGTCTGGGATGATGACTCAATTTTTTCCTGACAGGAGGTGAGCAGCTACCAGCCTGCAGGTGATAAAATGCTGACAGATCTAAAGCAATAGAATAATTTTTACTCTAATTTTGGGGCTTGATTTGGAAAATTAAATTCTGTTTAGTTTTCATTTAAGTTAAGGAAGTTTATTGTCATCCACAGTAGTACAAAGTCGAGCCATCAAACTAAATTTTGTATAACATTTTGATTAAATAAACTTATGGATTTGTTCACATAACCTGGTCAACTGAGAGTTTCTTTTAAATTAATGAAAGAAAACAATGCAGTCTTTATGTCTATTCAAGTTGTCCAAATCATCCTTTTTATTAACAATCATGTAAAATCTATCACAAAATAAATATTTTCTTCATCTGTCAAACTGTACATGGAGAAGCACAAATTCATACATGAGATTTACAATTTGCATTGATTGTGATTGAATAAATACAGACACCTGATGTGATTTATTAGAAAAACGCCTTCTCAGCTCCAGTTTACAGGATGGGGATTTTCTCATCTATACATGTGATTTTGTGTTGTAAAACCTTTAAATAGATACTGCTACATCAGAAATAGAACATTTCCTCATGATTCCTTTACAAAATTATCTGTAAAAACTGTTCAGCTGTAAAAAAAAAAAAAAAAGATGACACCATCCAGTTTGTGTGGCTTGTTTGGAGTTGAGTGGTGCGACCATGTTTTAGAGTGATTCGGATGATTTGTTTCAAAATGGTGCTGTTGCTGTAAAACTGCTTATTTAACAGCTTGAATATCAAACAAGCGGCGTCCCTGCAGTCCTGGCAACACAAATCTTTGTTCTTTGTTCTGTTAAATGCAAGCCAACCAGAATCCAGACTCTTCGTTAGTTCCACTTTGATGTTTTCTGGCCACATTTTTCCCGTCCATCTCTGCCCTCTGAGTTGACAGTCTACTTTCTTTCTGCCACTGCATACATTTCGTTTATGTTTTCCTGGTACTTCTTCACAACAATGGGTCTCCTCAGTTTCAAGGTGGGTCCTGAACAGAGAAAAGGAACAAAAACCGGTTTGTCCGATGTTGACTAAAGTTCTGCGGAGCAGCACGCAGAACATTTCATCTGCTGTACAGATTTAATCACAACTAGACTAAGAAAACTTTACCGGAATGCTGCTTGGCCTGGGATCAGATGGTTTTGAGTGAGTATCACATGACGTGATGGCTTAAAGATAAATACATTCTCATTCCTGAACAAAAGCCTATTGTATGCAAACTTTGTTTCAGATAAGTGAAGCGAAAGTGAACATATTTTTCCAAAAACTGACCTAGTTCTCCTCCACCAATGGAGAAGTCTTGCTCCAGTATGACCCACTTCTGAACCTTCTGGGCGTTGGATGTTGATTTGGCATTAACGCGTTCTATGCCCTCCTGGATGGCATTGTAGATAGCCGGCTCCTTATTGGCTAAGATCTCTGACACCTTGGTTGAATGGACGCCGTGCTGCTTGCAGAAGTCCAAAACCTCAGGACTCAGTTCATCTGTGGGATCGCCATTGTCATCCATTACACACTGTAAAAAGAAAAACAGGGATAAATGTTGTGTTTACTTTATTTATGCAGCAGCTTGGAACGTTCACAGGAAGCCAGAATCAGTTACTTTTATTGTGAGCATCATGGAAAGGAACTTGAGCTTGTCTCCGACAAGCATGGCGTTGCTGATGATGGGCAGCTCGTTCTTCACTGCGTCCTCGATAGGAACAGGAGGGATGTTCTCGCCACCGGCTGTGATGATCAGTTCTGCACAAAAATGGACAAATGTATTTCTGTTGTTATTCAGTCAGTGGCTCGGTGAGTCTTTGACAAAACATCATGCAATGTATTCATTTCTGAATGCACAAAGTCTGATGGAGTAACTCTCGATTCTAAAGTATGTTAACATGTAAATAATTAAAGATGTATGTTACTCTGCAGGTTTTTGCATGTAAAGGGTTAGCGTTATAGGGTTAATAAAAACTCTCAGGTGTTTTAAAATATTCTTGAAAGCAGTAAAATATCTGAAAATTATTATCTTCCCATAGTAATGTTGCCTTGAAGACTGAACCTGCCAAGCACATGTGGTGTGTCTGAAGCATAAAAAAGGCTGAGCTGTGAGTCGGTCTTATCAGATGAAAATCAAACAATGTACTGGAGGGTGTATCAGATTACAGCACTATTCACTGAATTCTGAGGCATCTAGATCCCTTACATTTCAGTTTCGAATGTTGTCTAAATAGTTTAGAAACAATTATAAACTGGTGGTTTTCACCTTGGAGGTCTGCCCTTTCAACAGTCACAAGATATAGATGAAGAGGTTGTGTTACTGTCCAATATAAAGCCAAGAAAACCATTGTGCTTGACATAAGTTTCATTTTGCTACAAGATTTTCTGTCATCTTCAGTTTTCTTTTATCTCTGCCAATTTTCTGAACTTAATGAAGCTATTACATAATAATATAATATACAGTAATTAACATAATTTAATGAAATGTAATGTGATATATGTTTATATGTTTTTCTCTTTTTCAAATAAAATAAACAAAATAAAAAGAATAAAAACTTGCACTAAATGGCTTGTATCAAAACTATCGACTTCCTTTTTATGATTAAATAAATATACCGCACCTTTAATCCTTCCTGTAATGTACAGGAAATCTTGCTCATCGTGTTTCCCCAGGTCTCCAGAGTGCAGCCATCCATCCTCATCCAGAGCCTCTGATGTTTTGTCCGGCATGTTCAGGTAGCCCATAAAAACATTGCGACCCCAGAAACAGATCTCTCCGTTTCCTTCCTCATCTTGATTCTCCAGCTTTGTTTTGCAGCCTGGCATCACCTTTCCGCAGCTAAAAAGACATATCAGGGGTCAGGGATATGCTCATGAAGACCTTTTACTTTTACTTCACCCACAGAGGTGTTCACATAACCTTTATTTATAAATTAAAAGCATCATAGTGATCAGCTGTGCACCTTGAGATGCGATACTCGTTGATGGAGACCGTGTGAGGCCCTGAGCTTTCACTCATGCCGTAAAGCTCTTTCACTGGGATGTTCAGACTCATGAAGTACTCCAGGGTTTCTTTGGTGATTGGGGCAGCTCCTGTGCAGCAAAACCTGCAGCGGTCTAAACCCAGAGCAGCACGCACCTTCTTGAAGACCAGATTGTTAGCCAACATGAAACCCCATGGCACTGCATTCTCCCTGTAATGCACAGAGATGTTCTGCATGTAAGTGTACTGGGGTATCTCATCTTTATCTATTTATCTTTGTTTATGATGTTGTAATAAAACTCATTGAAATAGTAAAAAATATGGCTTCCTCTAACACCTGATCCCTGCTGGTGACTCACTCGTTCATAGCGCTGTAGCTGTATTGCAAGCCAATGGACTTTGCCCAGTCTGCCACTCTCTTCCTCAGCGGGGAAGCCTTAGCACCAACAGCCTTCATACTCTCCTGCATTTTCTCCCACACTCGTGGAACCCCCAGGAAAAGAGTTGGACGGGCCTCTTTCAGTGTGTTTACTAATGTGCCCTGAAAACAAATGATGGTAATAGTCAATGATATTTGTATTTACTGATTCTATGTTTTAGTATGAGAATATAAATGAAAAACTAACTTTGAGGGCATCTGGCTCTGCAAAGTAGGTGGTTCCTGCAAAACTCATGCAAATCCACATGTCAATCATCTGGGCTGCCACGTGGCTGAGCGGCAGGTAACTGACCAGAACCTCCACACCGTAGCTTGCATTTATCAACATGGACGCTGTTCTGGCTGTCCATGTGATCTAAGGAGGGAAAGGAGACAGTTTTAAGGTTGATATTTCAATGTGCATTTCAGCATGTCACACAGAAACATGAAACCACAGCAGCAAAGTTAGACCTGGTTCATCTCTGCTAGACCCACATCTTCCAGCCAGACAGTGTTGCTGAGATGCTTGTGCAGCTTATCATGCTGACTGAGGCACAACTGAAGTGTCATTAGGTTTTATCTTTTCAAGTCATAAAAATCTATTTATGATATAAGTGGAGATTAGCCTGACATTCACTTTGGAAAACAATTCAGAAAAAGCGTCACATCACACATAGCAGAGTCCTATTCTTTGTTTTTTCTGTCTGCACCTTACTGACATGTGAAGGAGATGAAGCTGTGGAAAAAGTCTGAACGTTATAATATGACAACAGTGTTTAAGGTTAAGAGTTGCCTTTTCCAAATACAGTATAAATCCCTTTACTTCAAACTTTGTTTATGTTTAGTTGAATTTATTCTAAACCCAGTATTCTTTGGTGTTGCATTTTAAAATGTATGCCTCTCAACTCCTCATTCCAGTACTGAAAGCAACCATCATTTTTAAATATCGCATTTAATTAAACCTATCTTTGAGTAGTAAATGTTATTTTTTACATTTCCAGTTGAATCACAAACTTACATCCGAAAAGCCCATCCTCATATAAGAGTGTAGAATAACTTCTGAAATAATTATTCAGTTTAAAAATTGGTCAAGAGAACGAGACAAATGATGACTTTCAAATAAACAGAGAATCAGTGTTTTTCATAGGTTAATTAAAAAAGGCAAGCGTCATGTTTCTCACATTGTCATGACTCAGCATAACTCCTTTAGGATTGCCGGTAGTTCCTGAGGTATAGATGAGGGTGCAGCACTCGTTTGCTCGAAGAGTCTCAATTATGGCATTCAGTTGATCATTGGACACCTCCTCTCCAAGCTTCATGAACTCCTCCCACTAAAGAAATACAAATATTGTATCAGGATATCAATTGTACAGAGCGCCAACTATAATTAGATTATTTTTGCTCTTATAAAACAGGTGACAGATATTATCTTGCCAAATTCAGTAAATGCTGAATTTACAGCATGCATATACAACATGTTATCAGATGTCTCATAACCATGTGATTTATCGGCTTGATCAACATGATTGCGATGTGAACGTACTGTGTACAGGAACGGTGCTTTCTGCTGCAGCTCGCCTTTATACTGGACAATGGCTTTCAGATGGGGCAACTGATCTTTAACCTTATGGAAAAGAGAAGATAAGCAAGGCATTTGAGGTTAGATTCCTGTCTGATTAAGCTGTATGTTATGACTTTACTACATTTTTACAACGACACAAATGCACTATGGCTCCTGACCTGCAGGATTTTGTCCAGCTGCTTTTGGTTTTCCACAATCAGAACGTTGGCCTCACAGTTGGCAGCCACATACTCACAAGCCTCTGGGGAGTTGGTTGTATAAATGCCAGCTGCCAGACCCCTGAAGATGAAAAAACAACATTTATCCACATATTTTATTTTTATTCAATGCTTCACTGTCAATAAATTTGTCTGGCCAGTAACTTTATCTAGATTATATATTCTATCATCTTTTAAATCTATTTTCAAACCAAGAAAATATGACTGGGTATTAAGTTTAGTCTGCATACAAATGAATGAATCAACAAATATCATTCATACTAAAAAATACAATTAAATGTGTGTATTACAACTAATAAGCAAACTAATAAACCTAATAAATATGTCATAAAACATGCCACTATTAGAGCTCAGGAAAAATAACAACTGATGTTGCATTTATGGGCATCTTTATAGATTGAATGAAAAATTAAATTAAGTTGCAATTTATTTTTTTAGAAATAAATTTTTTATCCCTTTTTTAAGGCATAACTTCACTCACTGTTGCTGAGCCTTGACTCTAAATGTAAACATTCATCATCTGCAAACCAGTGGAAAAGAACGTCATATTTGATTGTGACTACCAGTACAACGCGTTTGTGTACATGTTTGTGGGTGTGGTGTGGTTTTTATGTTTCCATTGTGAGTCATCGTAGCACATGTTTTCCAAGTTATGCAAGATCTTATCATCTTTATAGATATCTTTATCTCATCTTTATAGTCCAAACAAGTCTGAAGTTAAACCTTTTTATACATGTTCAGAGACAATAAAGATACTTAAAGGAGATATACCTGATATTATTTTTATCTTTCTAAGAAAATGTGTTAAAATAATATCAGGTACAGCTCCTTTAAGATCTGCAAATCTCTTTGTTTGTGGGGTATTTTTCACTGAAGAAGATGCGACATTCAGTGGGAAAACACTCAGAACTTGTGAATAAACCACCATGTCCTAGATGTCTGCGCAGTCGAAATCTTAACATAGGAAGTGGTTGTTTGCTGCTGCATTAATGTCTAAAGTATATCTGAACAAGTAGCCAAATCAGAAATATACCAAACAAAACATGTTGAGTAGAATATCACTTTAAAACTTCTAATAAGACTTTTTTATATACTGTGAGGTTGAAACAATAAACTTAAAGTAAATAATTTGGGTCACAGTCACAGAGTTCACAGCATTTAAATGTTTCTCTGTCTCTGAACTCCTGCTTTCCAAAGAGGAAGCAAGGCAGTTCCTGGAGGCAATCTAAATGGAACAGCCCAAACCCGTTTGGCAGAGACTCACAGATAAACTGAGATTATCAAAGCCAGGTAGACACACACAGCACTGAAGCAGGAAAGTCTGACTGGAAGCAGCCATCTGATATGGTCAGACTCAGCTCCAGACATGTGATCTTACCCTGCAAGGATGCAGCCGATGTCTGCGATGAACCACTCAGGGGAGTTGAATCCAAGAATCCCAACGCCATGGAAACGCTCCAGCCCTAGCTACAAATCAGAGGACATATAATGACAAAGCCGCAATACGCCTCCATTACTTTTGACCCACTTCTTGTTTTCAAAGCCTCAACATCTTCATGAAACAGGAGCTGTAACACAAGCTGTGAGTTTTACACACCTACGTGTTAGTTTTCAGTTCTGTTCTCACACCACAGAGTGAACCTGAGCCGGCAGGTAAAGGTTTTATGCTCCCTGTAATTCCTCAAATGTAGCAAGAGTACATTTTCTGCATATTCACTGCCCGATCTGAAACTGTGCCCTTGTTTGTTTAGACTGTAATTATAGTCTTTGACGGGAAACATAACAGGACTTGATTAACAGCTCATGTATTTAGTTATTTTAGAGTTACTCCTGCATATTGGGAGAAAATAAAGTTGTAACAATGACTTTACATTTTAGATTTGAAAGAATATCAGGATTAAGTTTGGCCTTAACTTACACGAATCATCAAAAAACTCATAATATTTTGACTCTAAGAACATCAGTCTTCATTATCAGAGGTAAATTATTGCCAAAGACAAAACTCTTCAGTGATACACTTTTTATATGCATGTAGAGAAAGTGAGAATCTACTAACCTTGATGAAACTTTTGGCCGCTGCACGACACTGCACATAATACTCCCTCCAGGTCAGAGTTATCAACTGGCCATCTTTTTTAAAAACCAAAGCTGGCAGATCCCCACATCTTTCCACCGTCTCCAGGAACATCTGGTGGATGGTGATTGGAGTCTCTGATCCTGGTCCTGAGACTTCCATCCTCAGTCTCACTGCCTGGTCTCTGTTGGAGCTCCATAGCTGCTCAGCTGGGGCCAGAGTTGTCGGTATACTCGTCAGCAACGGAAGTGGCTTTGGCTCTGTATTGGGACAAAAGGGGCAGCATTTACCCGCCATTACTGACAAGAAGACACCAGCTCCACACAGGCGGCACAGAGAGCTTTGGAGTTTAGAGAGAGTCAAGCGAATGAGGCGAGAGCAAACATCCCTGCAGGATCGCAGTGGGTGTGTTACACCTGCTGTCTCAGAGGAGCGTGATTTGCAGCTGTGCGGTGAATATGTAAGGCTTTGCTGTCACCTGATACAGAGCAGAGGGCCGAGGAATGTGCATGCTCACCAATCAGGTTTGGTTTGGTTTGAGGAAGTGACAAAAAACTGCCGAGAATTACTAGTTCATGTTTTCTACATATACACACACTCTTCTTTAACCTGCTTTTATCTCAAATTCATCATTTTTTGCTTCATTTCAATCTTTTTTATTTTTGAAAAGAGCTAAAATTATACAAATATCTCAACGATTTAGTCCCTGAGAACATTATCTGTTATAAAGTCATTTTGGAAGACCATATCTAAAGTCCGTAAAGTCTTATTCACATTCTTTTTAAAAGACTCAACCAGCTTGTTTTTATGGTTAATGATGTGACCATTACTTGAAAAAAAAAGTAATGGAAAAGAGAAACTTTTCCAATTGATCATTAAACTGGTCATACTGATAATAAATGGCACATTTCCACTGTGTATGATCCAGAATTAATAAAAATTTAATGAGCAGTAATAAAAATGACAACTGAGACTGATCACCTATAGTGCAATCAGAGATAACCTTTGAACACCTCAAGACCCCTGAGGCAATCTTAGCTGCGTCATCAATGCAGACAAAACACCTTTGTGCCCTGAGGAACTTTGGCTAATCAATTATTTCATTAAAACTTATTTTCCAACCTTCCTGCAACAAACAATTCTTTTAAACAGCTTTTATAGCTAGAGTAGTTTCTCCCTTTGAAGGTGAAACTTAGTCTTACCTGATGTGGGTTCTTTAACAGCTTCCTGAGATCTGGGAGGCTTGTTCGGCGGCTCAGAGTGGCCAGAATGTTGCGACGCCTGGTTGTCGGCTGTGTCCACTTTGCCATTAGGGACAACGGTGGAGTGGTTCTTTATTCCTGTTGCCTCCAACACAGGCTTTTCCTCTTGGAAGGGGATACTGACATAGAATTTTAGATTGAAAAAATCAGAATTTTTGTGAAGAGATGGGTTAAACGAAAAGTTTCTAATATTCTGAGAATTAGTTTGTTACCTGTCACCCATTGCTGCAACACCATCAGTCATGACTGAACTTTCCTCAGCACTCATCTTCTATTTGCTACAAAAACAGAGAAGGTGAAACAGAATCAGTGTTAAGTCTTCAGATGTTCCCCGCTGAGGACAGTCCAGGCCGATAAGATAATCTTTTATAAAACAGCACCGCTCCTCTCATTTATACAACGCTGGCATTCATTGAAAGCATTGCAACAGGTCAGGACTGATGAATGATGATGCCACAAACTGCACGCAGCAGCAGTCCCGATGATGAAACTCATAATACCGTGCCAGGAGGCATTGCTTCACCTCCACGATTTGAACTGCATGCTCGAATTGTGAGCAACTTTGACCCACAAAAATTCATGAAAATGCTGTCATTACAAGGTTGTTCAAGTCCACTGACCAATTAACATTTTAGGGGTTAAATAAATACACAAAATTAAACCAGAGCATTTTCTTAATTCACTAAATTTATTACATCATAAATAGATTTTCTTTGTACTTTTTCTACGCTATCAAACCAATCAATAATTTGAAAGTATCTGCTAATATCACATAAAACTATAACAAATTAGTTCCTTTTTAAATAAGTAAATGCAATGCTTTATTTATAGTGTAACCATACAAGACTAAGATCTGTCAAGCCAGCAGCCTCTCTGCTTGACCTCTGCTTTCTGAGTTTTAAGACTGCTCTCACCCACAGCTCATGCAACTTACAAATATGCAGTGTGGCAATGTGAAGTGACTCCAGCTAAATCTTTGCTCACAATTGTGTAATTATTAAAGTGTCCTCCCACCATGCAAAAAACTGAAGGTTTTTTAGGCTCATGAATTACTTTGCTTTCTGTATGACCCAGCTAGAGCGAGAGAGATGCATAAGGAACAAAAATCTGTGATAAAAATAGATTCAGCTCATTTTACAATTTTCTATGTGTAAACATGGATGTCCTCCCTCACAAATATCAATCTCATTTAATTAAAACACACACACACACAATGAGACAGTAAACAACTGAAGGAAGTTAAATGATAGCTTACCCTCTCTGCTCAAACAGCTGAGTGACATCAATCTGACAGCAGCAACCAGGTGTAGGTCAGACCTGCATCAACCTTTGGACAGGAAGTCGACCGTTGCCCTCTCAGCCAATAGGGGAACTGAATAAAGTCAGAGCTGATTCCCCTGCCTCATCTGAAGCTAAGGAGAATTGCTAAGTCCACAGTCCACCCACAGAGAGAAATGACCAAAGGTTGGAGCTCGTCAAGGTGAAGGAGTCCTAAACAGAGCGCAGCGGCACCAACCTGCTGTGTTTGTATTAATTACAGAAGCTGACAACTGTTGGCATTGGTGACAGTCAGCAGCCGTCAGCAGGGGAAGGATTTATGGATCCTAAAAGTCAATAAGGTACATCAAAGCAGGTTGGGAGTGGGGTCTTCTCACAATTTCATCAGCTCAGATCATTTTTTGAAGACAGTCATTATCACAGAGAAGGAATGATAAAACTAGATAAGTTCTCTTATGAGGACAGATGAGACTTTGACCCATAAAAGTGTTATTCAGCACTTAAAACTTGTGTAACTCTGGTTTTTGCTACAAGACTGGCGCATTTAGAAATACTGAGATATATTGGCAAGAAATGTAAAGTATGAAATAGGAGTATTTTTACTAAGTCTACATCTAAATTAGCTTCATGGTGCAAAACACCTCAAATTAATCAAATGTAGATCATAATTTTTTACTCAACAGAATCCCCCCCAAAATCTAACTCGTCTTGTTTCCTCTTTTTTCCTGATATGCATCATCTCCGCGCAGGAAGTGAGCACTGTTTTGTAAGTAAATATAGGTGAAAGTTTATCCATGTTTCTCCAGTGACACAGAGTTACCTCGCTCAGGTACTAAGGGTACTGAATCACACCACCCAGTCGCACCACAGCCGTCCTGACTCCGACCCCCTGAGCTCGTCTCCGGACTAAAGCCACTGGGTCCAGAGGTGAATGATTAATGACGGGGCTTCATCAGTGTCAGATATACGCTCAAGACAAACAAGAATCCACTGAAGAAGAGTTCAAATGTGTTGCAGCTCATAACACTGCATTCCAGATGGATTTGTTCTGCACAATATCAGGTGCTGTTAATTTATTATTAGCTAAAAAATTATTCACAAATGGTTTATAAATCAGCTATTAAGAAAATGTTTGATTTGCTCCCTTTGGCTGACACTTTGCAGACTATTTTTAGCTCTTCCTTCGACCGGTTGATTGGCCTCTGTTTGTTGCTTCAGAATATCTAAATCCTACTGCGTGATTTATGAACACTAGTGACATTTTCTATCTATAGAGCCATTACACAGATATTTACTGAGAGTTTTAAGAATCTGAACCCCAAACTAATTACTTTTTGCTAATGTTAGGAGCTACATCTGACTGAACATCTAAGAGGTGAAGAATTAGCTGGAACAGCTCCTGGATTTATTATATTGTCTCTGGTTTGTGGTATTTAAATCTTATTTAGCAGTAAATTCTTTATATACCTTGGTGAAGACACATGTCACAATGTCTGCAACTTTAAATGTCAGTTTAGAAATTGATGCTGATACAAACTACCCCGTAGCCTCTTTTTTGTGTACATGAGGACAAACTGCCAGAAAAGGATTTTCAATGATCTGACGACACTGTTTTTCCACATGAAAGCTGAAAAAGCACATTTATTCTTGGAAATAGCCTGTGAAAGTTCAGATTTGACTATCTAAAAGCACTCTGAATGAAAAATCAACATTTTTTTCAACGATTATTATGACAAAGCTCATTTCCAGATATTTAAAACTGCATGCATAAAACAGAATAAAATCAATTAAAACTTTTTAAAGTTGTGCCAAAAACAAAAGATCTGTTCTGGCAGATTCCAGAATGCACAGATTAAAGGTACAACATTTAACCATATTACAGTTGAGTAATGTACATTTTAAAATTACATTTAAAACAAATTTTTAAAAGAAATAAAAGTATTGAAATAATGACAAAAACCGCTCAAATAAAATGAGATGAAATGTAGGAAATAAAAGTTTCAGTGTGATGAAATAACAGTTGTTTTGATGCTTTCTGGGAGTTTGTTCCTCATGTGAGAAGCATAAAAACTGAAAGCTGCCTCTTTGGATTTAGTTCTGACCCTGATGACCTGAGGGATCTGGTTGGTTCATAACGAACCAGAAGTTCCTGAATGTATTTTGGCCCTAAACCATTCAGTGCTTTGTAAACTGACAGGATTTTGACGTAAATTCTTTGACAAACAGGAAGCCAGTGCACTGGTTTTATATGATGAGGACTGGAGCAGCAGCATTCTGGACTAATTACAGCTGTCTGATGGACTTTTTAGGGAGACCTAGATGGTCAGCGTTACAGTAGTCCAATAAACTAAAGATAAAAACGTGGACATGTTTTCCCAAATCCTGCTGAGACATCAGTTCTTTAATCATCGATATGTTTTTTAAGTGATAACAGGCCAACATCACATCTGTCTTAACGAGACTGTTGAAGTCTGGATTCATGACTAATCCCTAATTCCTAGTTTTATTAGGTTTTTGTTTGTTCATATTTGGTCCGCCACCCCTCTTTGGAAGACAACTTATTTTCATTTGATGTTACAGTATTTTTGCTAAATGAATCAATTAAGCAAGAATAAAAATAAGTCATTTGAATTCTGTTTAGTTGATTTAGCATAAAAAGGGGGGAGCTCCTACAAAAGTGTGCAAAAGGTGACAACAGATAACACAGCTGACAAGACAGGACAAAGCAAGACGGGAGCAAACACAGACAAAATCAATTGACAAGAAAAATGTAAGAATAAAAGAAAATGAATAAATAACTCATCTAAAGACAGTGTGCAAAATGTGAACATATGAAAAACATACAGAGAAATAATAGTGGTAGTGTAAAAAAAACAAAATTTATAAATAGAAACAGAACAAAAAGTGTGTGAATGTGTTTGTCAGTAATGTAAAGCATGCGTGGATGTAAATGTATTAATCTGCAAGAAACAAAGCAAACCAGACCAGAGCAAAACCTAAACCAGAACAGAAACCAGTAAATCAACGATGCCATCCTGCACAGCCCTGGTGCTCTCCCAGTCTGAGACAAGCCCCGTCAGCAGGCAGAGCAAGGGCTTACATAGGGCAGAGCATTTGTGGCTCGTGCCCCAATTAACCCTAGATGGCACGTGCAAAAAACAATCAAATGAAAAGGTGAAAACCTAATTTCCTCACAGTAGTGTCAAGCCAGATTTCCATTTGATTACATTCATTTAAGAGACAGACATTTGGGATTTTATTTCACATCTAGAATAGGAAGGAAAAAAGGGGTAAATGTGTGTGTGTGAGCGTGCGTTATTGTGTAACTGAGTGAGAGCAAGATAGCAGAAAAGTTTGTGTTTTTATAGTGCAATGTGTAAAGGATTCTTTTTATACCTGTTTTTTCTTATGTAAAGCACTTTGTTTTGCCAATAGCATGAAAAGCGCTTTATAAATAAATAAAGTTTGAAGTTTGAATGGTGCAGTCACATAAGAGTCTTTATATAAGAGCATTTTGATCACAATGTTAATTTATGCGAGTATTGATGTTTATTTTGACAAATTTCAATTGTGAAACTAAAGCCAGATGAAGAAAAAACAGGGAGCTGACGTGCATGTGACACAATTATCCTGGCGGCCATCTCATCTGTCTTCCCCCCAGGACATGGACATGAAGGTGGTAGACTGACTGAGATCCGTGCTTTCCATCGTTGATCACTGAGAATTTCAAGTGAAAATAAATAAATAAACTGTTTGAATTGTCACAGGCATGCCCTTACAATAGGGGTGGGCGATATGTCAAAAATTTACCGATGGCAAGATTTACAATGATAACTGGTATAATTTTTGCCCATATAGAAAAATTTGATATATTAAGAAAATGAAAATATAATGGTGCTGCCCAGTCAGTGCTCCTTGGTCCCAGTATTAATTAATTAATATTAAAGATTTTACAAAAACTCAGATTCCCAGCATGTACAGAACAGAGAGTGGCACAGTGGACCCGTACATCAGTCTGACATTACATTGTGGCAAATAGAAATTGTGCACCATAGTGCTGTTATTTATCTTTATTTAGATGAACTGCTTAATATATCGTGATATGGATTTGAGGCCATATCGCCAAGCCCTACCTTACAATCTAACTTTTACTATCTGAATGACACTACTTACCGACTCTGTATCCTTCATTTAGTGATTCTTGCCTTGCCACATTTTTAGCAACAATCAACAAATGTCCCAAGAGCTGAAAGTTGAGAAGAAAGACATATGTAAACAGGATTTTCACTGGTTTTCTGGTTATTCAAAGGTATCTGAGCATGAACTAATGCCCTCACTTTGACACAAAATAAAATATATTTCATGCATCTTGCACATCTGGGAATGTGATGGTGATTTAGGAATCTAATAATTGAGTTTTAATAATTGATTTTGAGTCGATCCCTGTATATTCTCTGCCTTTACGTTCTGATTAACAGCTTTGTTCTGGACGTATGGAGCTCATTGTCAGGCAAAACAACTTACGGCGGCATCATCATCTTTGGCTGCACTTATTCGGGGAATAGGGACCCTTGGAATAACCAAGAAGTGAACAGGAGCTTGTGGGCTGATATCCCGAAAAGCCAAACACTGGTTAACACAAAAAACATCTAAGAGGGATTGTAAAACTTAAACAACACAATTTCATATGGAATGGAGGACATAAGATAAGTCAAAAGGGTTTTAGGTCAATTATTGTTTACCTTCTCATCTTCATAAATAATATCTGCAGGGATGCTTTTGTCAATCACTTTGGAGAAAATGGTTGGAGCTTGAGAACCGTACCTCTTACTGGCCTCCTCTGCCAGCTTCACTTCATCACTTTTGGAGCAAAGTGATCTCTAAAAGTTCAGTGGGACACAATAATGAGAGAAAGCAAGCCGATTACAGCATTATAAAAAACAAACATGAAAGCAGCATTAAGGTGACAGTACAAACCAAACCTCTTGGTGGTGGTGGGACCCTGCAGGTTTGCCACAGCCACCACCAGAGCTGGCAGGACATGTGTTGTGAAAAGGCTCAGCAACAGTAAACGACAAGTAAATGATCATGAGAATAAGCACATGCTTTATTTTCAGAGAAGCTACCTGGGCTAGACAAACACGGTGCAGGCGGCTTAACCGGGCAACTCTGGTCCCAACGAACTGCGCTCGTAAAATACCCCGAATATACATGGTTAGCAATTTGGCATTTAATGCCCCAAGTATTTTCTGTTTTTCGGTTGTACGGCCCCCGTCACGGGCTCAAAAATGTCCAAGTTGCATACAAAAGTAATGTTGCGTTCAAAACACTTAGTAAAATACAGTACTTCCCGAAGGCCCACTGACTGTCAGCCACTGCTAGAAAACGCACTTTTGCGTATAGGTCTGCATCCTCTGCCTTTTTGTTATAATTAACTCAATACACATTGTATGTAATTTATATACCCACGAATATCATGTATAGATTGTTTCTGATTTGTAGCTGGTCTGATTTTGTTGATCGCACCACAAAATTACGACGTTTTTGAGTGCTTCCAAAGGAGGCATGGATTACGTACGTGTACAGAGCTCGCTTCAAGAGCAGCAGCGTCCTTAAATGTTAGCATAGTTGCTAACGCCCCTACGCTTTATAAAACAGTTTAAATGTTCCTTATTTAAAATAACAAATTAATTTAAAGTAACAGGGTGATGACTTTCCACGGGATATAAGTACAGAAACGTTAAAGAAATTGCGTGCGATTTATTTGGACTTTTCTGTAACAGGGGGCGCTATTGGTGGAGGCTGGTAGTTTTTGTGTCAGTAAAACGGAAGAGTGCATGTAAGTCACAGGTGAAACATGGCGGCCCGCACAAGGCTGCCCTTGCTGCTTCCTAAAAACTTGCACCCATTCAGGAATCAAAAGCTTGTCCACACCGAGGCAGCTGCTAAGAAGCCCGCTTATCCCCCCATAGTCGCCTCTCTCATGGCTAAAAGCAAATCAGCAAGACTGCGACAGATCGAGGAGCAGGTTAAAAAGATATGCGCCTCTCCCGTGGAAGAGAAGCTGTCCCTCATCACCCGCATCCAGAGGGAGAAATTCATTGTCCATCCTCAGACTTTCGCGAGAAACGCAGACACATGGTACCAGCACTTTACGAAGACCGCATATATTCCTGGCCTGCCCGAGAAATTCACGGTGGGTCAGGAGAAACCCGCAGAGGGGGGCTCGCAGTCATCCGGGGATCACATCGTGAAACTGGGGATCGACGATGATGCGTTCGCGGACATTCTCGCCTTGGTAACCCGTGTGATTTTGCACGAACACTGGCATGTGAAGAAGACACGTAGACCTCCAATGTTTAAACGCCAGGATCAGCTGGTTGGACCTTTCCTGAGAAACCTGGCGGCTGAGCTCACATACAGTGTGGCAAAATACAATCCGCTGCTCCGCCTCTCCAGCCTGGGTATGAATGATGAGTGATTGAAGAAGAGAAGTAGAAAAACAACAGAAAAACACCATCTATTTAGATTCAAGTGATAATTTAAAGCTAGTTTCTTCTATCAAATTAGTGGAAATGTACTTACCATTTAATTTAAACTTAGTTTCCAACAAAATAAATGAGATTTTTATAAACACAAGTAGCATTGCAACCTTTCACAACCCTCTTCTTGTGTCATTTATCGTTTCCGATGTCCGTTTGTTCCATCAGATGTCAGTCCACAGGTGAACTTTTATTGGAGGAGAGGACAGAGAATCATCCCAAGAGGGCACCGCCGAGGTCGTCTGGAGCCATTCAGGTTTCAGATCGATGATCGTCCACACAGCCAGCTCAGGATAACTCAGCAGCTGCCCCAGGTAGAGGTCATCCTTCCACCAGAGAGCATCGCAAGAGCACTGAATGCAAATCTGAGAAGATCTGTCATTTTATTTAGTCGAATCTTACATTTTTGACATGGGTGGCATGGATTTTAATTTTACAATGCTGTGTTTGTAATGTCTCCTAGTTTACCACGCTGGAGGCGTCCTATTCAGCCGAAGTCCCGGAGGTCAAGTATGCTCCAAACCTGATGCCTTTGTTTAAAAGACAGTACAGCAACCAGATCTTCACAGGTAACAAGACTTGTCACTTCTGTTTTTATTCAACAGATAAATTACTTTTTAGTTTAGTCATCCTTTATGGACATCCTGGTGGGGTAAATGTGAACTTAATATATTCTGGTTGTAATATCAGAAAGTTACATTTCTTTGCCAGTAGGGGGCACCGGTGTGCAACTTATCCTCTTGTTTTTCTTTACTGATGCTATCTGTCTCCTTGGTCTGCAAAAAGCCACCATATGTTCTCTGTGCCCACTGTTTAAATACAGTTTTAATATTAAATGGGAGACTATTACAGATCTTTAGTTTGAATTATGCAGCAGTTAAAGATAGAAATTTCCTTTATTGATTAATCTACCATCTGTTAAATTAGTTGTTAGTCTAGTTAAAAATGTATAATGATGCACATCATAGTTTATCCTTCAAAAAAAGCTGAAATAAGCCTAAATGTCTTCATCATCTTTGTATTTTTATGATTAATCATGTAAATTTAGTACTTTGAATGACACATGAATGGGTAGAGCAAGAATTGAGCTTAAATTCATGTTAAAAATGTTGTTGTGGTCTCATTAATAGGTGCAAAGCTACCAGATCCAGCCTGCTTTGGTCACACCCAGTTTCACCTGGTGCCCGACCGATACCACAGAGACCGGATGGCTGTGCTGCAGCAGTCTGACCAGGTGGAGCCCTTCCTCAGAGCAAATGCTCTCGCCAGCCTTTTTGCCTGGACTGGAGCTCAGGCCATGTATCAGGGTGAGTTTTCAATACAGGGCAGATGGGTTTTGGGTTGTTTTTTTTATGCTGAGGGCTGGAAATTGTCTTTGAATGAAAATAACTTTTGACATTTTAGTCAAAAAGTATTTCAGGAGTACAGCTGTTAGAGCATCCTGGTTTCCTCGCCTTATATTTGTTAGCAGAGAGAAGTAGCAGCCATACTTTTGGTCATCTCTGCAGGTTTCTGGAACCACGAGGATGTGTCAAGACCCTTCGTCTCGCAGGCGGTGATCACCGACGGGCACTTCTTCTCCTTCTTCTGCTACCAGCTGAACACACTGGCTCTCTCTGTGGAAACGGACGCCGACAACCCCAGGAAAAACCTCCTGTGGGGCACAGAGAGCTTGCGTTTGTACGAGAGCGTACAGGATGGGGAGGTGGTGGGTCTGAACGAGGGCGTCATCAAGCTGCTGGTTCAGTTCCTCATGAATCGGCCGTAGATTTGATGCTGCAGGTGACATGCAGGAAACTGAGGTTTTGTCTCCAGAGTTGTGAAAGGTGCAAGAAATCAAGTGAAAGAGGCCGACAGAAGGAAACTCTGTCAGATTGTACAAAGTGTAATGTTCATAAGACAATTTAAGTCAATACAATACTAAATAAATACTGTTCCCACATCGCTGTTTGTTACAGAGGTCTTGAACATTTAAATTGGGGGATATTATCTGGATTATTTTTCATTTTTTTACAGTAACTGTTGCTTTCCTTCTGTTTTGATTAAATCTTTGGGAAATATTGACTTCACTTCACAGGACTGAGTCAACACTCACTTACACATATACCGCATATTAAGCTACTGCATGTAATGTGAGTTAGCGTTAGGAATAGTTATATCTGGCAAAGTAAGCCTGGACAATTTTTTTTTTAAATAATATAGTGGCAAATACTCATGCATTTAACTCTGTCCTAATCCAGCTTCAGGTCAGAGGAAATGCAGTTAAATGCAGAGTAATCTATTGAAGAACTTCCACTTTCATGTCCTCTAGCCTTTTTTTTCAGCATGTTTGTATTTATGAAAAACAAAGACTTAATTCCAAATTGACACTTGTGTTTTTGTCCATTTTTACTGAAATTGTGATCATGTCTGACTGCAGGTTTACCACAACTCATGATGGGCACTTTCAAGTCATTCATGTAGTTTTAATCTGATTGCACATACACTGAAGGTTGCAGTCAAGTTTGAGTTAAATATCACTACAGTTTTCCAACACACAAACATGAAATTCACAGGCAAATTTCTGCATTATAGTAGGCTCCGTCTTAATTTACTGCTGAGGTTAGTGTAAACGCAACATGTTAGACACAATCTACTGCAAGTACAAACTGAAACGTGACAAAACGATCATTGCAAACAGTCGGTGAGTAGTTGAGGGTTAAGGTCAGGGTTTTTGAGAGATCAAGGTGCTCACAACCCATACCTCCAATACAGCAGCAGTGGGGGTGACTCAAAAAAAGAAAACACACTTCCGTTTTGAAACAATAGTCAACGTGATGTGAAGTTAACCACAATTTCAGCTTCCCAGGAAGATGAGAACAAAATGTTTTGCTCTTTCAGGCACTGTTACAACTGGCTTAAAGATGAAGATAATAACTGTACCAGGCAAAGGAATAGTTAGTGATTATTGCTCTCTGTTTGGGGTAACTATTCCAATAATAAAAATTGATATATTCCCGAAATAACTCTTTAAATATTGCTTTAAAGCTGTCGTTCAGGTTTTAAAACAAGAAGACTTATGGAGGCTTGAATCTGTTAGTAGCTTTTATATTTTGCGCTGTCTCATTGAAGAACTTTCTTCTGGTCCATTTTCTTCTCCCTGAGGCCTGAGCAAGTGAAGAACATTAATTAATTCATCATGGAAAAATGCAAATGCATGAATAAAAAATATCCGTAGAGAAATATTTTCACAGAAGTACTCACAGTGTACTCGTTTGGTCAGCGTTCGTTGCATTTTCTAAGAAAAAGGCAGTACAAGCTGTTAAATGTTACATGCACAAAGGAAAAAGATGATTCATGAATATAAAACTTAGAGACAAACTTAATGTTGAGCCACTGAAATACATAAAACACACAAGTTGGACCACCTTCTGCTTTGTTTTTCTTGGCGCGGCTTCTCTCGTAGAGCAGGATGGCAGTGACCAGGATGACAACTTCAACCAGGATGCCTAGGAAGGGCATCAGAGGTTCCAGGAAGGAGATGACCTGCAAAAAGTGTTCAGGCTCATCTCTGTACAGCACCAACTAAACATTGTTAAATAATTTAATGCAAGTAATTCACATTATAGAGCCTCAGATGAAGATGTTCTGAATGGGTTTGTCAGTGCTGCATTTATATGAAGAACATTTCTAAATTTCTAAATTTAAGTACCCTTTAAAGCAGTCTTATGATGTCATGACCCCCCTCCCGCCATCACGATTATTATTTGCATGATATCAGATGAGTCGTTCTGCAGGATCTTCTGAATATAAGGTTTGAAATCTGTCAGCCTTCATAAATAAGGAGGAATGATGTGGATTTATGCATTGATGTTTTTAATACGAAGGTGATAATTCTAGATTTTTGTCTGCATTAATGTGTAATTTTAACAACTGTAATTTTACGTTTTTGAAATTGTTGGTCGCATATTTTTCACAACTATCTGGCGACATTATTGTTGACGTTATTGTTGTTGATGAAAAGGGGACCTTGAAGAAAAAGCTTGGGGAATCACTGCCTTATGAATATTTATGTACAACTTTACTTTTATTTACTTTAAGTATTTCAAATGTATACAACTCTAATTACAAATAAGTTGTGATGCTATATAAAATGTAAATAAAGAGAAAGATTTGGAAATCTCATAAACCCATATGTTATTCCCAGTTAAACATATAAGATGTTGAAGCTGAGATATTTTACATTTTAAAGGAAATTTGAGCTCATTTTGAATTTGAAGGCAGCAACACACATCTCAAGAAAGTTAGAACAGAGGCTACAAAATGTGGGGAAAGCTGTTGGCACAAATTAAAACCAACTGGACAAGCATTTGACAGATAAGTGATTTTAAGTGGAAACAGGTCTGTAACATGACTGAGCATAAAACTTAGGATTTCAGAGAGGCATGTAGGGATGGGCATAGATTCACCAGTATGTGACAAACTGTCAACAGATTTTGAAACAATCTCTGAAAAACGTTCCTCAACATAAATGTGGGAAGACTTTGAATCTCCAACCCTTGTAACATATAATAATATCAAAAGTAGCAGGAGGAATCTCTGTGCACTAGGGACAAGGCCAAAGATGAGAACTATGCTGATCTTCAAGATCAAGAAAAGTTTTTTTCAGGTGTTTTAAATGTGCATTTCACATTTATTCGTACAGAGCGTGTATGAGTAAATGTGCTCAGACTTAATAATAGACTCATCCAGGACTAACCTTCAGCTCCACATTGCTCATAGAGATGCTGATGTTGTACATGGCCCCGCAGTAATACATGCCCGAGTCGGCTTCTGTCAGGTTTTTCACCTCCAGCTTGGTCTTCCAGTCCTTGTTGTGGATCTCATAGCGTTGAGGTGCTGCAGCAACAAAGATCTGCTCCTACACAGAGAAACCATCCCAAAGCATCGTTGATCAGTTCAAAGCAAGTGGAAATATCAGAGGCGTCAGGCCACTGGAGGAATTTTCATCATGATAGGTCAGGCAATGTTTATAGAGGACAGATTAGTGTTATATAGACTCATCAGTGATGCAATCCGTTACAGGCAAATATGGAAAATACACGGTTATAAAGACCGTTATATCAACCGCTGTTTTAAAATCAAAGGTGAATATAAAGATAAATGAGCCTCTTGAGAAAATGTAAAGTTTTATATCACAGGATCTGGCCCTTGCTATGCCTTAAAAATGGGGTAAATATATGAACAATAACACAAGCCATCTTAAGCAGTTGCCAACTGGCTGAAGCATTAACATTTTCAACGACTAAGATGCTTTTAAAATGGGATCTAAAATATGTGCAGGAGCCCAATCATGCACAAGAGGTTAAAAATATAAAATTAAGTAAAGCAAATAAAAATATTTCCAGCTTGAAAAGTCAGAAAAGTGAAATTGTGTCTAGACTACTATGAGTGAGTCTTTAACTAATTTCACTGATGTTCTATATGTTGAAATATAAGGATTTTATTTAAAAGCAACCAGAGATTCAAATCTTAACTAAAAGTGATTGTAAAATTTCTTGCTAGCTCACCTTATCTGTCCCATTATGCTTGTACCAGTTCCAGGTGGGGGGCTTTGGTTTGCTTTCCTCCATTTTACATGTCATCACCACCGAATCCCCCACATAGCTGACGATTGGCTTATCTCGCACCTCGCTGATCTGTGGAGCTAAAAGGAAAAGATCATAATGTTTTGCATGGATTTCACATAACTGTCAGCAAAGACTTGATACGCTAACAAAGCAAATGTTGGTTTCATGTAAATATTTTCATAACAAATGAACAAATCTGGGATTTTTACCTGCCATGATAAAATCTATTTTTGCTCCAATTCCAAACATGCAAGAGTAAGTTCCAAGGTTTTCCTCAGTGATGATACTGAACCTGGAAAGATAACAGCAAAGGACAAAAAAATCTTCAGACAAATATGTCACAGCAGATTAAAGATTTTGTTTCTTGCAAAATATGCCTGTTCTGTCACAATCACATCTGAAGCTGACATTGAGAAGACTGTGTGAAAACTTGTAAACATATTTTTTGGAAATGAATCTGCATTTTCATGATTTAGCATGTCTGACATCGATATATTTTAAATCTAACAGAGGAGATGTGCAGCGCTTACGCTCGTTTGAGGTTATACTGCTCATTCTCAAGCAGCACCAGAACGCGGCTATCCGGAATCTCCAATCCGTCTTTGCTCCAGTAACCAGTTATGTTTGGTGGTTTGTTCTGATTTCCAGCCCAGGTACACTCCAGAGTCAGATTAACAGGATTCAACAGCTCAATTTTCTCTGAGAGACTTTCCCCTGTGTAGAACATCAAATCATTTTTAACCAGATCACAAAACCAAAACAGTCCATTTTGTTTTTTTATGATTGATAATAATGTCCTGTCAAACAACTCGTATGTGCAATTATGCCACTTTCTGCCAGAAATTTCAGTAACGCATATTCAAAAAGTGATGGGACACTGTGTAAAATTTAAATAAAAAATGAATTAAATGGATTGTACATCTCATGAACCCACATTTCATTCCCAAGAGAACTTAGCATGATGAGATGTTGAAACTGAGACATTTTTACATTTCATTGAAAGTATTAGCTCAATTCAAATTTGATTGCAGCAAAACATCTCAGAAGTTAGAATGGGCTGATGTTTAACATTATGTGGCCTCTACACTTCTTCTAACATCTGTCTGTACATGTCTGGGAAGTGAGGAGATCTGTTGGAGTATGAGAAGAAGGACGTCCCATTCTGGTCTGATGTGGGAGCTTACCAGTCCTGGGTCCTAATCAGGATTCATGATGACCCCAGTCCTTTCTGTTAGTGAAAGATCTCACCTGCAAGCTGGTTAGTTTAGCACCTGGACTCTTCCCTGTGAAGTCATGCTGTAGTAATGGATGGGGTGTTTTAGTTTGCTGAATTTCTGGATTGTATTTACATATGGGTTATTCCTTGCATGATATGGCTTCAACCTACATCTATGGATCGCTCAGTGTTCCAGAGCCCATGGAGTGGTTTCTAGTAAAAAAATCATGTCTGTTTTTAGAAGGAGATTGGGTGAAGATGACATGCATCCAGATGTCAACTTCAGCCTTGCCCCATGCACACAGAGATTCCTCTTGATCCTCCAAATCTTTTTGTATCATGGGGGGATGCAAAGTTTCTCCAATTTTTTCCACTAAGAAACTTCTTTTTTCTCAGAAATGCTCATGTTGCCAACTGGCATATCCATCTATCCATCCATTATCTGAACTGCTTAATCCAAGTGGGTATCCCAGCTGTCAAGGGGCGAGAGGCGGGGTACACTCTGGACAGGTCGCCAGTCTGTCGCAGGGCCGACATGGAGAGACACTCAACCACTCACTCCTAGGGAGAATTTATAGGGCCCAATTAACCTCACATGCATGTCTTTGGACAGTGGGAGGAAGCCGGAGAACATGCAAACTCCACACAGGAAGGCCACAGTGTCAAACCCCTCCTCAGCCAGAATCAGACTTGAACCCGCGGCCTTCTCACTGTGAGGCCGCAGTGTTAACCACTACACCACCGTGCAGCCCCAACTGGCATTTAAAGTGTCAAATTCTCACCCAGTTTTTTAAGTTATTTGTACCGATTTTTCAAACAATTTCAAGTTTTGACCTTATACTTTCTATCAAATGGTAAAATGTCTCAGTTTCAACATCTCATACATATTTTTATGTTCTGCAATGAGTCAAATATGATAGTTTTCTTTTAACTTAAATCTCACACAGCATCCCAACTTTTTAAAAATGTGGGTTGAACAAAATTGTTTAGCTACATGCACAGAAATATCAGGAATAACATGGTGACAAATGAAAAGTCACCTTTCAGGACAGCACTTCTCGTATCCATCAGCAGAGAGGTGACGGGAACCAGTGGCGGAGGCGTTGGGCCTGGTGTCTCTGTCAGTAAAAGGAATAAAGTTAATTATAAATTGGCGTTAAATTAGCTGGCAGCACCATTAAAAGAAATAGGCTGCTCTGAAAAATAGTCCTTGGACAAGGACTTTGTGTAGCTTCCACCCTGAACTTAAGATGGTTCCCGGATATGCCTTACCTACACCAGTTTAGTTTCTTGTATGCTAAAAATGGCCAACAAGTTGATTGTGTCTCTAAAAGCAGCTAACTCTTGGAAGAAGAGACAGCGACAGTCCTACCATCAACATTTTGTTAAAGGTATATTTACAGTCACTGGCTTAATCCAATCAGTTTGCTAGCAGAGTGCTAACAGCTTCTGCAGATATACAGAACTCCTGCAAAGCAAAAGCTAAAGAAGACGTCTCTTCCCATAAATCCTGTTCTTTCTTTACTGGTCCCACCCCTACACACTGTTTTCCCCAACAGCCTGGCAGAAATCCTAAAACTGAGAAGATTAGTAAAGCTACACACCTAGGGGTGAAATGAGACATTAAAGAATGTTTTGTTTCATTGGGAAGGGGTAAAACTCTAAAACACCATTAATAATAAACATAAACTAAGTTTTTATTTCGTTATCATCAGTGTTGGGCCAAGTGGTGGTAATATGCAAGAAGAGCAAACAATCCAACCATACAATTGATTTCAGGATAAAGTCCTGAGCATGTCCCCAGAAATGAATACTATGAATATGCACAATGCTACGTGGAGGGAACCAGATGAGGCAGTAGCCTATCAGAGCAAATGTGGACATAAATCTAATTGCTTTCATTTAGTGTCCTGAAATAACTGGAATGTTTTAACGTTTTGGCCATTATCTTAAAGCGTAGCAGGACTTTTTATGAAAGAAAAACTACCTTTCATATTTTAGCAATTGATCCAGAGAGGGAAAGAAGTAACAGGTAGAAGTAGCTTCAAGCAATCTCATGTTGCCAAAAAGCAAACATGAAATGTTGAAACAAAAAAAACACAAAACTCTGAAACAAAAAAAGGAGTGCAGATTGTGCGATTACACACAGGTGGGTGGTATTTTTGAGAATGATTTCCTCTCTCATAACAGGGTCTAAAACCCAAGTCCAGGTCACATAGCAAACAGATTTTTAAAGTTGTGTCTGTGACCCACTACTTTCACCATAGTGTTCAAATAACAGGAGAAAGACTGGCTTAGACTTTTAATCTTATAAAGTCTCAACAGCATTCTTGGATGAACAAAACTTAACCTGCACCTAAAGAATAAAAAGTTCTAAAGCATTGAACATCATCTTTAAAACTTGAAGAGACTTTGGATCATGTTTATGAAGACATGACAGAAACCAGAGGATGAGAGAAGAAATATGACCTGCGTAAACATATGATGTTGGCTCATATTCAGCCGGAAAGTCAAATACTGTTATGTAAAAAATAAAGTACAGTCTCTTTAAATTAGATTCCCATCTTCTGGTCCTTTTGTTTCTTGAAATAAAGTAAACACATCTATGATAGTTGAGGTCGTGTCACTATGCCTCTGTCTGATGATGCACCCTGACCCTTTGGCTGAATGGTCAGGGTCCATGACATTCACCAGGCAGGAAGGGGTTAAAATCCCGCCCGGCCCCCTTCTATCCTGCTACACATACATTACATCAGAGTCTATGTATTCAACAAGAAATAAGTCATTATGCTTTCAGCATTTTTTTATGCACAACTTTTCAGTCGGAATGAAGTCTTGATTTTGGATCAATCCCTTGGTTCTCTTTTTCTGCTACTCTGTTGAAGATTTGCTGATGTGAGGGATTATCATAATGTTAAATTACCTGATTTCCACAGATTTGGCTCTAGAATATGTTAGAAGGGTTCAAAACAGACTAAATTACCCGAAACAAGCCCAAGTTCTTTTCCCTTCTCCACCACATGACGGGTTTGTGGTGATATGTTGTGGATTATAGCTAAATATCTTTTATTGACCGGACGCACTTTGTAAATAAAAGCAATTCTTTCGTTTCTTCATGAAAAAAGACATTTCCCTTTTGATTGTTTTCTAATTTACTGTCACTGACTTAAACATTTATCATGCCCACTGCAGTCATATGGTCTACCCAAGTTTTTGCTCAGATTAATTCCTGCTAAGAATGACAACGATTTTCCACTTATTAATCTTACTCTGTGTAGAATTAGAGACAAATTGTTTAGTAATGGTTGCATAGCCTTTCTCAGATTGAGGGCTTAAATGAAGTAAATAGCTTCTCTAATACGGTAGTTGTATATTCTTGTCATTGTACTGCATGCTGCAGACCTGCAGCAAACTCCCTACATCTGCTTTCAGATGCTCACGCCTGCTGGCCATCAGTTAATTAACAGCAGCTAATTAACAGCCCCTGGCTGCTACTTACTCTCTTTAACTCTGTTAGCACAAAGAATTGACTCAGTTTTTCACAGACTGCTTCTTTATTTCTGCTTAGGTTTTTTTGTTAAATAAATAATGATGTGGTAAATTATATAACATGCAGTTTTGTTAATTGAACAAATGTCCCTTGGGCAGCTGTTTTTTAACAAATTGAAATTTTAAGTTTATTTAGGTCCTTGGACATTTACTGAGAAAGGGAAATAAAATGTACACAAACTAACATTAACCCTCAAAGACTTCATCAAATTAAGAAAGGATAATTATTTAAAATGGTCCTTTTACCATTAAGTTGTGGATATTAACCTGCTTACAAGGAATTGATAATGGATTATGTTAGCTGAAGTATACTCCATACACAATCATTGTGGAGATCACCATTCTCCCCTTTTTATTATTTTTTTTAATATTATTATTATTAAAATTGCTAATTAAATCAAATTGTATAAAATTGTGTCAGACAAGAATACTTTTTGGGGATATTTAAACAGAGAAGAATAAAGAAAATCCCCTGGAAACTCTGTTTGGAAATATTGTGGGAATCTTTCCTCTGCCCCTCACAAGGTTAAAGGAACATTTTGTGACTTAAAAAAAAGCAAAGCAGCGCTTTAACACAACCACATAAAACAGCCAAGATCAAACCCAAATTTCATTTACTTGTGTTGATGTGTCTGCAGGAGACGAGAATCTGGAGGATCTGAAAAAGTTGCTGCTTCCAGGAGGCTGCCATGGTTGTTATCCCCGTGTCCTCTCTGTGAGCAGGTTTCTCATTCTGTGTGTCTCTGGCTGCTGCATCGTCTATCCACCCCACCCTCCTCCCTCAGCTGCACTGTGACGCAGCTATGATACCACCCTGCAGCCTCTGGGTGGCTGGCTGACGCCATCCATTATTCAGTCAGACAGGCTTCCTACCTTGAAGCTGTACTCAGTGTATCCTGTTCTGCATGACTGCATGCAAATGAAATGCAGATTTCGGTGTTTCCTTTCCGTGAAATGAAATGTTGCTGCAAGTGAACTTTGATTAAATTGTTACATCGGTGCCCGACTGTGCTCGTCTGTGTAACTTTAACACTGATTTGGGTTGTATTACATGAGAGGACCTGGCAGCTGAATGTCACGTGATCTGCTGCTTTTATGAAAGCAACAAAGAGTGGAGCTATTCTGCCTTTTAAAGAATTGATAAATTAAGCAAGTCAGGTAGATAAAATACTATGCTTTTGCTCATGAAAATGCCCCAAAGATTAAAAAAATCACTGTGGTGAGCAGATTTAGGTAAATATTTCAGTTGAAAGTATATTAGTCTTCTTGGTACCTTTAGAAACTCCTGTGACAGCCAATTCTTGTCTTACTCTCCATTTTCTACCATTTTATTTCTCATTTCTGTTTAGCGTTCACAGTTGTTTATCAATATCCTTGTTTATTCATAGATACAACTTTTAGGAAGTCGTCAGGACAAGGGGAAAACGTCTGGAAAAAAGTTGGATTGAATTGTGCGATTAGAATTAGGATTTAGTCCGTTTGTGTGACACTGGTGGAACATTCATGATGTATTTTGTGTACATATAACACAGTATACATAGCAAACTGTATTGCAGGACTGACACCCTATAATATCTGTTTCTGTGGTTTAGTGCTGACATAAAGTATTTCAGACCCTTAAGCCACCTCCTATAGTGGGGAAATCTGTTTGGACACCTTAAGAGCCACCTTAGATGATAGACAGGATCTAAGGAGAATGGAGCCACATAAACACAACTACGTGAGGGAAAACCCATTGATCCTCCTGCTACCAGTTTGAGCGCCTCATACTGGGCCTTTGAACAGTTAACTTGTCTTCCCATGGAGCACAGATATTTCGACTTGGATCCAGATTATCAACATAAAGATGTTTTATTTCTCATATCTCTCTAATGTGGCTTCAGTTATCACAGTGATGTACAGTATGTGAGTGCTTCTGTTAGACAGAGGTGCACTATCATTTCTTTTCTTAGTA
The DNA here is from genome assembly GCA_036024015.1 of Craterocephalus amniculus. Lineage (NCBI taxonomy): Eukaryota > Metazoa > Chordata > Actinopteri > Atheriniformes > Atherinidae > Craterocephalus > Craterocephalus amniculus. The sequence continues at coordinate 48,145 of JAVQJG010278122.1, forward strand.
TGCACTGATCAGGTTATGCTCCCCCCCTGTATAAAAGTCTAGCTCTGCCACTGCTTTTAAGAATCACATCATTCCTAATTCCTTATGGATTTAATTTGTTTTTTCTCGTAGGTTTATACACAACACATAATGTGTGAATTTATTAAAGGCTTAAGTAAGTATATTGAAAATAAAACACAGGAACAGCCTATCCCGAACTATCCACATTGGCATTGGATATTATTTAAATGCAGATTTGGTGCTCCTATCTCCTATTTTTCTTGGTGAAAAGGATTGAGCTCATTCAGATTAGATAAGGAGTACCAGTCATTTCCAGGTATCTACAGGGATACTTTACAACGTTCAGGTCTCAGGATGGGTCACTAGGACCTGAACAAAAGAGTTCCAGACACAATTTCACCAAAGTCGAGTGAGTTTGGAGAGTATAGAGTCTGCAGAGCTCCAGCAATACTTGTATTACAGAGGAGAAGTAAATGGTAAAAGGACTGTACTTGTATTGCGCTTTTCTAGTCACAGACCACTCAAAGCGCTTTACATGACATATCACATTCACACAGCACCTATATTGATACATACTGGGTGCAAGGGAAGTAACCATTCAAACACATTCATACGCCTGATAGGCACATCGGGAGGCAAGGTAGGGTCCAGTGTCTTGCCCAAGGACACTTCGACATGTACCGGAGTGGAATCGAACTGCCGACCTCCTGTTTTAGTAGGCGACGGCTCTATCCACTTGTGATTGTTCACATTTGACCAACATTTTATTCCCTTCTGTGGAGCTATTATAAACCATTTAATAACCAGCTTATGAGGACAAGTGATAAACAGGAAAATACAACAAAACCTATTATCAAAAAATACAAATACAACAAAAAATATTGAGTAGTGTGTATGTAAAAGCAAAATGAAAAGAGGAATAGCACAACTGGGGACAATATCACCTGAATAGTGTCACAAACAACCACATGGCACTTCTAGCTGCAATTTGCCAAAGAATATTTTCCAAAGGGATCATTACTCAGCGCTTTCTTACACACAACAGGAACCTGTAAAACATGCACACCAGCTCTGTTTCCCTGTTATGACATTGACTAAGATTATAGAAGGGTTAATGTGTGTTAAAACAATATTGAAATGGGAACATAAAACCCTGGGAAAAAAGGATTCCCCCCCGTAAACAGACTCCACTGATCTCTGTACTTTCTTTTCTCATCATGTGCAAACGAAAGTAGAAAATTCAAAAACTAAGCTTTACTTTATGTACAAAGAAGACAGGAGCACCCGGGTCAAGTTAAGTGTTACAGTTATGATATTTCAAGCACAAAGTTTCTATTAGGGCTGGAAGATTATGGAAAAAATTATAATCACAATTATTTTGATTGAAATTGAAATCCCAATTAATGTACACGATTATTCATTGATTTTAAAAATAAATGTTCATTGAACCACCAAAACTAAACCTCGAATATAACTTTAAAAAAAAAACAACTGGAAAGAAATTAGAAGCAAAGGAGTAAAATAATAACATATTGAAATAATAATAGCAACAAAAAAATGAATACCCAGTCTTTACACATTCCTGTTACATACATGTGGCATTAATCATTTTTCTTCTATTACAGTGTTTTATGATTGTGAGAAGGCAATATTGTAATCACAATTAAAATTGGATTAATTGTCCAGCCCTAGTTTCTACGTCTTCAGTCTGCATTTGTAAAGTTAACATCAGTCAGAAAGACTTCCTCAAATTCACAAATTCACAGACAAGAATTCTGATTAAAGGCAGCTTTTGTTTTCCTGTTACAATCCACTCCATTACATTACTGAGGTGTAGTTTTTTTATGCTTAGATTTTTTTTGTTTAAACCGAGAAGAAATAAATAGTTAGGTCTTTTTAAAGCATGGACCTTTTTGTTCCTCTGTTGTTTTTTGTTTACTTTCTTTTGGTTCAGTGAGGACCAGTTCACCTTTTTTTCTGTCGACAAAGTTTTTTTCTTTTTCTTTTCTTTTTTTTACATCTGCTTTTGTTCAACGAGAATCAATCGGAGAGAGACTGGTGACTCTGAATTGACGGTACTGACAGAGGCGTGCGAAACCTGATCACCCAAATTTTCCAAGAGGGCTGTAACCTAAACCTGGAAGGTTTGAGTGAGCGGGCAAGCACGAGTCATCTTCATGGAAGAAATTAGCTCATTAATGTTACTTTAAAACACCATTTGTAGGTGATAAGTTATAAATATTCAGGTATCTATGTTATCCTCCCCACCCAAATAAGTTACTCTTTACAGTTTATTTCACATTTTTTTACCTGTCCTTCGACTTTCAGTGGTCATTTTAACAGTTTTCAATCTGTTAACAGCATCGTAGTGTTTGTTTAGAAAAAGAATTTTTGCTGTTCCTTTGTTATACTAATAGATTGTTTCTGGTAAAACAGAGCAGAAATGACACACTTTTGGTAAATCTGAGTCTGGCGTGTGGTTTATTTTCTAATTAGGACCTCAAGTGATGGCAGATATAAATGAAGCTCACAACAGCCCCTGAACATCACTGCATTGGTGCTTCAAAGCTTTGTGGTTCTCTGAGAGACTATTTCAGTTCATCTCTTACCACAAAGTGAGCTGACCTCAATATTATGGAAAGAGCTGGAGAGAGTGCAACTAAAGAAGCTGGCAGAATGTTAACTGTGGACAGGAAAGCTTTCTACTGCCATCCTGAGGTGGTGAACTTTAATAATTAACTGGATTATCTGCTTTGTAAAGAAAAAAAAATCTTTGTAAAAAATAAAGTGTGATGGAAAGTTAACAACACTAAAATTCTAATGTTTTAGATGATTATAGCATGTATTTTCAGTTCAGTTCTTAACACTTTTACTTTAATAAGAGTATGGTTTTTTGGCAACTTTTGAGCTACTGTCGAGTTGCTGTATTCATTTGACATCCTTCAAAATATATTTATTACTTTAATTGACTTTGTTTTCCCTCTGAAGCAGCCAGATTCAGATTTTTGGAAACAGGGTTTGGAAAAATAAGTTGGCTAAAGAAATCATTATGTTATTTCTGCTATTATTCTATTAAAGCATATATCTGTGTTCCTATGTGAGACCTCTTGACACCACTCCTGTCTTCATTACAGGTCTAAAACAACAATTTCTTTTTTAAAAACAAAATTCATTTATTATTATCAGCAGCTTTACAACACACTGTATACACTTGGAAAGAAAATATAAGTTTAATGCCCCCATGAGCAGAGAACTTGTGACAGGTTGGTTGTAATATGTTACTTTGCCACTAGATGTCAGTAAATTTCATGTATCTTTATATCCCTAGTCATTTGTGTACAAGTGGCTTATTGATTAAAAAACTCTTTGCAGACTTACAATTCCTGCTTTGTATTCCTGCTACAAAAGCAGTTAAGGTACATACAGCATCATCCTCAAAAAGAAAATAAAAACTACACCAACCACCCACTAGCTACAAAGCACTTCTAAAAATATTTATAACATATTCCAAAACAAGTAAAAAGTTAGCTTACAACTGAAACAACGGATGCTTACAAATTCAAAATAGGAAATTGTTTTACAGAATATATCAGTTATAAAAGCAGCAGAATACAACAAAGTCATTCTTCAGTTTCACTGCGGCTGGAGCTGCAGGCTGTTGATGAACACAGTCTGGAGTTCGTTGATGTCATCGCTAGCTTCAATAGGGATACTACACCTCCCCGGTGAGCCTACGACTCCATCAGTGTCATATGTTGGCTCATAGCCACACTGGCTGAGATGGTCATAGTAGGAAACCCCGAAGCCTCCCATTGCACCCTGAGGATGCTCATAGACGTCCATGTAGAGGTGCTGTGGAGACAGGCGGTTGTAATCCTGGGCGTGGTGTGCCCCGTGATAGAGGTGGAGGTGGTGCTCGGGCCCCGGGCTATGACAGGGGCTGTGGGACGGGCTGTGGGGGATCATGCATGTCTGCAGGCAGCTATTTCGACGCATGGCGCGGTGGAGGTCCAGTCGGGCGATCAGCGGCTTTCCAATGTTGATGCTTTTGGTCCAGTGGATGGGATGATCATCATCCATGGCTGCAAAAGTCCCCTGAAGGCACACGGTGAAGACCAGCTCCTCCTATTGCATGTAGAGTTGATGAAAATAAGATGAATCTATGATACATGCTAGAACTGTTTCCACAGCTTAATTTAAATGGATATTTTGTAAGAGAGTAAGCAGATTAAAGATTATCTGAGAAGTTTTGCTTTAAACTCTAAACTCAGAAATTCCTTTTTATTTCTTGGCATATATTTGCAATGCCCAACCATCTGTAATGGTAATGAAGGAGAACACAATGACATGCATAACTAAGTCAACTAAGAGTCATTATTATTCAAGAATGCCGAGCTTCCTGTTCCTGTGCACATCAGTGCATCTGCAGAGATGTGGCATGGCTGCATACTCTGTCTTATCATTAAATAATAGATAAGTCTTATCAGAATTAAATACTCTATCATACTGTAAGCACAAATTAATAGTTGCTGTTTAATTTTAAAATAAATTAAACGTTGACACATACTTATCAGCCAAACTTGGTGATTTGATGTTTTTACCTTGAGCTTCTGCAGTGAGCTGAGTCTGGTGTAGAGGCAGTGCTGTGGCAGGCTGCTGGACAGAAGGTAGATCCCAGTCTCCTCTGGAGTCTCTCTGTTCATCTCTTTAGGATCCACATCAAGGTCCTGCAGCAAGAAAAGGACGTTTCAAAGACTAACTCAAGTTTATCTTAAATATATTAACATTATATGAAAGTTGAGACTTCTGCTACCAGGATAGCGCAAGAAAGGAGAGTTATTACTTCTATGGGCTGTTTTTAAAAATGTGAACATAGTTACGTGTGAGAAGTCGGTGACATGAGCTTGGCAGAAAGACATATCGTCAGGCTTTTTAACGATGCGGGTGTAGATGACCAGAACGTTGGAGAACTCTGCAGCAAAACCCAACTTAATCTGAGCCCCACAGTCAAAGGTCAGACACATGCTCTCAGGAAGCTCTAGAAAAACACACAAAAACAAAGATTTCAGGATTTATTCCCCCTTTAAATTGTAGAGGGACTGTGCTCAGTCAGGGAGAAATGGGGAGAAATGTTCATCATCCTCTGGTGTCAGTGTAGACCCAAACACAGGACACTGTTCAATCTTAGCAGTGGTATGATTCTCAAATAACTCTTGTTTATTTATTCTATGTAATCATAAATCAAATCAATCAAAACAATATTTAAAAATAATAAGTAAACAACATCAAAGTTCAGTAATACACACCTGATCATACTCTTTTTTACATGATCACACTCACATCCACACAGCACACACATGCAACCCCCCCACCCCTCTTTGCACAAACAAACTCTGACATATAGATTCTCTAGACTCTCTAGAGTCTCTTTACGTGGAATGATGTTAAAACAAAAATGGAGTCAAACATTTGGCCAGAGGCTGCTGTAAACTTAACAGCAGCTTTGTTGTTTTCATCCTTTCAAACTGACATATGGATTAATCAAAAACCGGTTGTGTCTCAAACGCACATGTCATGTCTTTTACCTCTGCGCGACGAGACAATGCCATCACTGTGAGTCAGCAAGCGTCAAACAGTTTAATTGGGAGCAATTGGAAACTCCCACTTGTGTATTGGAAGCGTATGAGCAATGTGTGCCTCATCAGCAGTGACACAACGAGTGAACGGGGGCTTCCCAGCACGCTGATAACAGATACAAAAAGACTTTGTGATCATTGCTCCAGACTCACCGTGAGCTTTCGCCCATTGGTGACTCTGAGCGTGGACGAGATCCGCAGGCAGAATGGGATCGGTCAGCGCTCTCCTCTCCGACAGGCTGCTGCGGATCTCCAGAGCCTGTTTGCCCTTTGTAGCATCGAACTGACCCATGTCTGAGCACAAAAAACACACGTTAAACCAGCTTTTCACACACTGACTTATAGGAGCTCAGACGGATTCCTCTGAGGGAAGTGGGCCTGCAGGATCATTTTGATTCATTTCATTCTTCATCCTGGGAACCTGCAGATTAGCTTTGCACCTGTCAGAGCTATTTCAGGTAAAACTTTCAGGAAGTGGTTCATGGTTGTTTTCAGTTGCTCACTTACTCTACCCCGTTGAGGTGAATGCTAGCTAACAGCTGTTTATATATTTATATGTATATTCATGAATAGCTCAGTGTGATGACCCTTTAACTTTCACACTAAAAAAAGCTAGAGGGAAATGTTCCTTTGCATTTTCTCTTTTCTTTTGAACAAGAAACAAATCAGTGATTTTTAGCAAATAGTTGAGATTAAAGTTAATAATTAAGTGGTCACAGTGAAATGGTCAAAATTTGAACCATCTACAGGATGACAAACACTTTATTGGTAGAGACGGTTCAGGCAGGTTTATTTTATCAATTTTTTTTAACCGAGATTCATGATAATGACTGTAAATGTTGCTCTACCAAACGGTAGAGCAGGAAGACAGAGGGTTATGGTGATGACTATTGTCTCAACATAGAAACAGGTATTTCCAGTTTACACTGTTAATATTGTTTAATAAGATGTTCAACAAAAGCAATTAAGTAACTTTCTTTCATCCTAAATATCGTTTTCACATCAGTAGTGCAGAAAGCAGCATTTACTTGAAGTTTTAGTCTTACATTAAAGTGATACACTCTTTGGAAACACACTGGCTAACCAATTTAGCTGAATAGTTTGTTGTTACTATGTTTCTTTCCATCCCTTACCCTCCGCAACTCTGTCCAGCACCACTGTGATCTTTTCATCGTCCAGAAGCCGCTTCTTCAAAAACCTGACAAACACACCATTGGCGAAACCAGTGGAGCTCAGCTCGAAGGCCTCGGCATCCTGGCACCTGAGGAGCCAGACAGAGAAAAGCTCGTTAATAAAAATGGGTATTAAGTTGATTTTTAAATGTAACTCTTGCGCCAGACTTACGTAGCATATCCAAAGACAATGTTTGCTGTTACTCTCAGGACAATGTTTGGAGTGCTGTCATCGTGAATATTCCTGCAACATAAAAAAAAACATTCATCCAATTTCCACAAACCAAAGCAAATAAAGTTAATTTTTAGGGACCTTCAGGTACTTTTGTTAAAGTTAATAAATCTGTCTGTCCTCAATAAAGCTTAAGTTCAAGTTCAATAAGGACGTTTTTTCTCTAATTTTATCTCTTATCCTCTAAAGCAATCTTTTTTTAAATCTGAGACTGTATGAAGCCCGTCACTTTTTTTTCACTTAATTCCTAAAGGCCTATAGGTTGGAGATCATGTCATGTTATCAAATACACACACTGACAAGTGAGCTAATGAAACTATGCATGTGTACTGACCAAAGTACATAAATGGTAGGCCCTGTCGACTGGACTCGGGACTGATGTATCAGAGCTCCTCGACAGCATCACAAACTTTAAAGTTATTATTCTAATAACTAAAAACTTCTCATCTACATTCATTGGGGCTCCCTTAAAGCTGTTTAGAGCCCCCCATGAAGCCTCACACACACAGTCTGAAAAACCTTTTTCCAAGTGTTAAATAACCTTTTCCCTAAAATAAATAACCCTGCCTCTCCCCACCTATCAGCTGGGACAGGCTCCACCCCAGGTATAGCAAATGGATGAATGAACGGGTTTTATCCTCAACGTGCATGCCATTGCTCTCATTCAGTAGGTTTTCCCAGTTTCTCCTTCACTGTCAACCATCACTCCACCAGTATTTAAATTTTGGGACCTCTCTATCAATACCCTCTCAAAATCCACAACCTCCAATCTTCATCCAGGATTTTGTTACTCATTTGATGCCACTTGGGAGTCGAAGCTCTAGCATATCTCAATTATAACTGCCTGGATTTTCTAATAACGTTTTTATTCTACGTTAGCTTTCTTCATTTAACTGGCATCTGCCTGCTGTAACCTATATCTAGTAACAAAAATATGAACAAAAATTTCTGTCAGGTAACTAAACACAACATTAAACAAATGGGTGCTTTTAGTGTTTGTGGTAAGACTGCTATTAGAATCTCAGTTAACTGTGCAGAACTGGACGGACTTACCTTTTCCTACACATGTCCAGCAGAAATACATTGAGGCCCGTCTCCTTCTCCTGCATTAGTTTTAGGATGCTCTGCACACACAGACAGTTGGCTGACCGATACGGGTTTGGGGCATCGACTGGCACCATGAAGCTGTTTCCATAGTTCTCATATCCATGACCAGCATAGTACAGCAAACCTACAGAAGGAGATGTGCTGTTCAGCCACGTAGCGGATAGTGGATAGAGAAAGTCTAATTCTGGCTATTTGTTGAGACATTTCACTCTTACAGCTTCCTTTATAGATTTTATTTACATTAACAAAAGTTTTGGTCAATATAGTCAATTAACTACAGAAACAGTCTAATATTTTTTGTCTGAGGGGAAGAGACTGATGCATTTACTGCAAATAGTGAGTAAATTAGCCGTGTTATTTTTAGAAGTGTGCAGTTCTGCCATCAGAGCCATCCATGTCTGTAAAATCCCACCGTAGACTCCTTTGTGGAGCAGCAGCAGGAACTCGTCCACGGCGTTTCTCATCTCTGACTCTGTGAGGTCGAGCAGTGAAACCACTTTAAAGTTGAGCTGCCGCAGGACGTTGGTCAGGTCGTACACGTCCACCATGGGAGCTTTGAGCTGTGGGTGGTTCTGGTACGACAGGTTCCCGATCAGCAGGGCCACTTTGTCTGTCGCTGGGGTCGAACGACATCATAAAAAAAGATTGTTACGTACAGTAAAATGTCTCCAATGATACAGTTTATCTAATTCAGCAACTTTGCTCTGTTTTTCATGGTGTAAAATAAATCCAGCATCTTTCAGTTTTCTCTTGCAAATTAAATCTGTTAAATGTTGAATTAGCTGTCAAAGGTATCAGTTCAACTAGATGCTTGTTTCCAAGTTCCCATGATACAACAAGGAAAAAAACAGAAGTTGGGAGATCACCTCCTTTTAAAAGAGCCCAGTTAGCTCTGTTTAGATAGCCCACAGAGGCCTGATCAGGCTGCGTCCAACGTTTCATATCTGCAGTGTGGATCTTCCTATAGTCAAAGTATCAAAATGTATCAAAAACATTTTTGTTTTAATGTCAGTGTAGTCCAATGTGTTACTTTACATTGCTTATTTTAACTTAATCATCATGCATCTACTCTAACGCTGTCATTTCTATTCAGCTTAACTACTCGAGTGTGAATGAATAACTACATCCAACAGATTACTGGCTTTTAGTTTTACAGTTTTGCTCTTGATCCCCTTTGAAAGACCACCTACTTACATCGGTGGAACATATGGAAAAAATAAATACACCCCAGAAGCAAGATTGAGTTCTTGCAGGTGTTTTCATTTTAGGAAAGAACTTTTTGCTGCTTTTTGTATGAAAAGTGCTAAAGGTATGAAATTTGATTGAATGATTTTTCATGCCTGTTGATGAGTTTCGGACATCGGCTTTCTGAAACTTTTGATCAATATTTCTTGCTACAGTTTTGCACATCATCTGGACTTTGATGTGTCCCTTTCAGACCCTTTGAGCCAATCCTTGGTGCATTTATGAGACAATGACCATACCCTTCTGACAGGAAAATTGGCCAACCATCAGGGACTTTTTCATGTGCAGAAATCAATGATTGTTAGAAGGTTTTTTTCCTCTTTGACATTAAACCCTACCCAAACATTTCCACCTCCATACTTCAGTTGAAACATGCTTCTGTACTTTTGAAAGTAACCTTTGGTCTGCACCGAGCATGTCTATCCTCACTGTGGAATAACAAATAATCTACAGAGTAATGTTTTGAAGTTATAATAATGAGGGTGATATTTTTTTGATCAAAAGTCATAGAAAATATAAACTCATGGTTAAAAATCAGGATTTCAGAGAATCAAATCTGAAGAAAGAGACAAAATTTACAAATTCCTTTGAAAACTGAAGTAGCTTTGATAAAAATAACACAAAGACATGCAGGGAGGAAAGAAATAGAACATACTCTGATGAATGTTAAAACCAACAACATCTACAGCCGTTTGTCTCTTAATACATCCACTTTCTATTGAGACAAGACTTTTTTCCATTTCCGTTGTTGTTCTTATCTGCTCTTTGCATCTTCTTCTCACACAACAACTCTTTCTTAGGTTGACATCAACAGGGGAACTGACATAGATCAGGACACAGATCTTGCAACACAGTTAATGTGACACAGCACATAAACCACAAAAATCTTTTATACTTCTATCAGTCACTAGTACACATATAAAGTGTTGTTTTTAAAATACACTCACCATGAAGTTGTTCTGGAATACTATTCAGAAAAAGATCGCTGGAACCTAGAATTTTAATATCAAAGACAAAAAGGTTCAAAGCAGTGAAAACGCAAACATTTAAATCTGTATGAGTTTAATTGGTCTTACCTCCTCCTCCAATTGCATAAATGTCATCTATGAATAAAAAATACAAATAAATCACCATCAAATGAGTCTAATGTTACACAGAAGACTACTTATAGAAAAAAAGATAATGAATCAAATGGAAAATCAACTTAGAAGAAACATCTCATGCAACTGAGTCAAATAATGAGTTATATCGTAAAGTTAGTCTGCTTTCCAACAAATCCAATGAAAAGAAAGTTCAACAAAGCTGTAAGCCCTTTTTCTGTCCAATAAACTGGACAACACATATCGTTTTAAAATTTTCTGTCATGAAAAACACTTTTAAAAAGTTCAGTTAGCAGCTTTTCTTTCTAGCTGCACAGTAAGGGATGGTTTTGATTGATTTCGATCAGGCATAATGTCAATCTGAACTCCGATGCAATATAGCAGAAATGAGGAGTCAAACAGGACATTCTGCAACCTGCATGCTGTGTATTGGGGGTGACTGGTGCAAACTCTCTGCAGTTATAAAAAAAAAGCAAACCACAATATTTTCTCTGCTTCTTGTCTGTGGACACTGATCAGAATAAAGACAAAAGAATGTAAATGTTTTGTCCTGTGATTGTGTTCTCAGTAGTATTTAAGACAGAGAACTATGAATTCAGCTATTTAATATAAGGTTTTAACATATACATTAACGCATCAGTGTGTGTGGATATTTAAAGAGGAAGAATAACTTAAGACTTAACAACTGTGCATTTAGAAAACAAATGCTCCAGACTGAAATTTTCTGGATATATTATCAGTTAAATGTTACCTTTTATAATAACTTGAGGAAAAAAATATTTTTTTGTAATTTGCTGCTACACATGTTTGAATCAGTATAAGACTATAAAACATATTTATAAAACATGATCACTGTTCTGTAATTCTGGCACAATGCATGTAAGAATAGCCCACATTTCTTTCATCTAATAACAATGCAATGTTATAAGACTTGTGTTAGTGGCAGGATGGTATACGTGGGCTGAAGATTACAACAGGAAAAAACTTTTTTCTCACAGTAGACAAAAGTCACAAGAAATTTACCACATTTTAGCTGCCACTGATCTCATACTATGGTGGACAATAAATAAACAAATTTTAAAATGCATAATTAAATATAGAAATACATAAATAATTATGTATTTTGGTATTCATTTATGTATGGATTTAATTAGGTATGTTTTCATTTCATTCATCATCTATAATCGTACATTTAACTTTCATTGATTTATTTATATATAGAAATATATTTAAAGTAAGACAATGATACTGCCTGGTAAAATGCTGCTTACAGAATAAGTTTGTTATGCCCACTTAATACTGATACAGCAGGGCTGATCTAGTACTCCAGAGTTATTATCCTGCAACTTTTAGATGCATGCCTTCTCCAACACTTCTGAATCAAATGGCTGAATTCCTTAATCTGCATCTCATTTAGCTCTGCAGACACCTGGAGACGAGGCATTCATTTGATGCAGGTCTGCTGGAGATACTACGCATCGAACAGTTGTAGCATGGTGGATCTGGACGACTGGACTGTCATACAGCGAAGAAATATATAAATAAATATAAATATATATCTAAATATATTACTGAGTAAATATAGAAATTAATGGATAAAACAAATGAATTATTAAATATAAAAAACAAATAAATTCACATGGAAATGAATGTATAAATTTATCCATGAATTATTGCAAAAATATTGTTAATCCAGTCCAATATTTTTATCTATAACATCAGTTCAGTGCTGCTTTCATTCTTTTCATGGGATTTGTTCACAGAAACAAAGATCTAAAGAAAAAAATAAGTCGATCCCCCATCCTCTTGTGTTGATTGGAAACCATGGCATTAGTGAAGTCCAAACACATGCAGGTGAAATGTGAAAATGAACCTTATGATGTTGTATTGATAACCCAGATCATGAAGCACATGCAATTACAGTTTAGATTCAGAACAAGGCTATGATTAAACTCTGCATGCAACTTAACGCATGTTAGTATTACAGTAAGTCTGTTTGGTACACCATTCCTCAGGGCTTTCAACTCTACCTTCAGAGCACTCCATTGCCCCTGTAATCTGGACACATATCCTTGGTGCTTTTATTTAAGAACAGAAGCAAAACAGTTGCTCAGACATAATAAAATAGCTGGCTTTTGGGTCCAGAAAGCTGTCCTTGTGTTAACGTACCTATTACAACATCGACTTCATTGGTCCACAGTCTCTCAGTACTGCTGGTGATCTCACACCGGTACCTGCCTTGATGTTCCTGCATCACATGAGGGATCTGAAAGCATCGTCTTTACTTAGCATCACCAAAGCACTTAGTGATCAACAACATTACTGTCTCACACCCACACAGCTTCCAGATCTTGCTCTGTAATGAGTTTAGACGTGGAACTTTACCACAAGCTTTCTCTTTGTGCTGTTTGGGATCGGGACTCCGTTTCTGTGCCACTGGTATCGAGGAATCGGTCGTCCCACGGCTCCACACTCCAGCTGCAGGGTTTCCCCGATATGTAGCCGCTGGGACTGAGGCTGCATGACCAACTTCAACCGACCATCTAAAGAGGGATAACTCTGCCCTGTTGGCATTGAACAGAAGTCATCACTTCATCAATGAAAAGCAACCACATGCCTTCAAATCCACTTCAGGACACAAAGCAAGATCGTACCATGAGGCAGCCCAACATTCAGGACGTCCACCTGGGCCCACTGGCTGAATTCACAGACATCTCCACTGTTGACCCTGCAAATGTAGAAGCCAGCATCCTTCAGATGGACGGGACTTACCACCAGATCTGGAGAGGCGCTGTTTGGCACCTGAGATTGTAAAGAAAAGCTCAGTAAGAATAATGTAACGATGGGAGTTCAACCGTCCCGTCTGCAGCGTGAGGTCATCACTTCATTCATGCTCAATATGTTCTCCCCTTAAAGTAAATCTTAGTTAAAAGATAAACTATTAACACATGTGCATTATTACTATTTCTTAATTATTATTATTTTAAATTTCACAGTAAAAGATCTGCATTACTTATTTGAACAATGACAACATCAATATTATTATCACTATTATTATTATCATTATTTTTACATTTATATATATTGTTAGATTTATTATTATCATTTTTTATTATATGTAAAAATTATTATTATGTTTCAACAGCACCTTTCAAGAACCCAAGGAACCTTAACATAAAAAATGACAACATTAAAAGTCCAAATACACAAAATGAATGGAAGGATAAATTTTCACAGTCTGTCAGACTGTCAGAGATTCCAATATGTGGGGGTAGAGACTTCCATAGTTTATGTTGAGGCGGTCAGGTGCACAGTGAGGTGGATGGAGGAGCATGATATAAAGGAATGGGACGGGGTTGCAATGTGAAGAATGTCAGATATGGCAGGGTGAGGTTAACGATGGCCATGAAGGTTAAAGAAGCAGTTTAAACTGGTAGATTGCAGGGAGCCAGAGCTGCTGTGGAATGGGCGTGACGGCGTTTTTGTGATGATTCGAGCTGCAGAGTTCTGAACAAGGTTAATGTTTATGAAGTTTATGGAGGGGGCTTTTGAGGAAGGCCAAAGAGGAAAGAGTTACAGTAGTGAATACGGGAAGTAACAAGACTGTGAACGAGGATAACGGCAGTATGGGGGAGTAGATTAATGTTTCGTAGGTGGAAAAAAGCAGACCGGGTATAGCGATGTGGAATTGAAATGAGGATGTACTGTCATGGATGACACCCACAGTGTCATCCATGACAGTACATGACAGTACAACCTGAGGGGATGGGATGTCAATGGTCCTGGAGAAACCGTCAGCTTTTGTTGTGATGCAACAAAGTCATAAATAGTTGGGGTTTTTTTGTTTATGAAAATTAGATTTTTTAAGCCCAAAACTTTTTGCCATTTAAATTTCAGATTGCAAAGAAGAATCAAAAAGGAAATAATAGCTGGTTATGAAGGTCTTGTGATTTTAACACGAGAGCCCTACTATCTCTTGTAATACAGGAGTAGGGAGGTAGTTTCTGTGTGCGTGTATGTGTTGGCATGTGCGGCAGCTTACCTCTTCTCTGGATTTGAACCACTGGTACTGCACTGGAGATTTCCCCACAGCGTGGCAGCTGAGGCGTAGATTGAGCCCACAGATTAGAGCTACAGACTGGGGCTGAATGAGGATCTGCAAGGCTGTAAATTTGTGGAGAAAAGGGTTACCATGAATGCATCCTTTGTCTTGCATCTCGCACACAATACATGGGTATTAGATTTCACGTTCCACGAGAGTTTAAAGGGCAGTTATTCTGCATTTATTCCCTGAGTAACAACATATCTACTAAAAGAAATGTATTCATCTTTCCTTTTTCACAAAACCCAAAAGAGAAATGAAGTGTTAAAGAAACACAGCATGAGTCATACATTTCCTCTAAGCTATGGAAAATAAACACTAACCTGTAGCAGACTATGTGTCCTAATAACCAGTAATAACAGGTTGGAGGTAGATTTACTGTACCTGGGGGTTTCAGGCACTGCAGAGCCTCAGGGTTGCCCAGAGTTTGGAGATAGTCAATCAGGTGACCGGTGGTGCAGCCTCGGTCTCCCATCAGCCTCAGCAGCATGAGGCTTGGGCTGCCTTCCACCTCCAGCACCTTCAGAGAGCACATCTCCATGTCGTCTGAGCTGGAGGATGATACAAGGGAGAAAATTTGAGTCATATTAAACTTTATAAAAATAGTTGTGTAGGGAACAAAGGCATCTTAGTCATGAGGATTAGAGCTTTCATATCTTGGTGATGGCGTCATCGTGGTAATTTTGCAGGCCCAGGTGAAGGAAAACAAACTAGTTTCTGATTTTGTAAAAGGTCAGGTTGCGGTTGTGCATTCTGGGAGCAATATTAAAGTGATGTGAATCTTTTGGGTTATAATCGTTTATAATACGCGGTTTTCAACCTACCTGACTTTGAAGCGTTTGTCATTACTGACTATTTCTCCAAGTTTTCGCCATCCTTTATGGTTTGATTTGTCCAACACCTCACAGAGCTTCTTCACAACCGTCTCCTTCAACAAGTTGATCTTCGTCGACCTTTCCAAAGAGTCCGCCATCGCAGGCAGTGAGAAAGTTTTACCATTAACGGGTTTCTACGCGCACTGGTATTTCACTAGAGAATCAGTCACATCAAGACAGAAAAGGACACACAGTTTACTTCCTGAAAGAAATTGAAAAAGTCCCACAGACACACCTACTGCACTATCTTGGGTTTCCCCTCTTCGCAGCAAAGATTATTTATACACCAAGAGAGATATCTGCATTGTCTTGCCCTGCTACATTATCTGGCTTTATTCATTCGAGACTAAAGTTCATTTTCTATCTTTTTTTTTTACGTTACCGATGTTTTAAAATAGCTAGCTAAAACGGTGATGACTAAGCAGAGTATGGCTTGCACAGCCACAGCAAGTGAAGCAAATGTCTGTTTAACGCTAAAATGTGAAATCTACCAAACAACTCAGCAACCAAAAAAAAGGGACGAGTCACAGACTGCTTAGCGTGATGCTGCATTGTTTTATACAAACTGCTAATGTCAACAAGCTAACGCCAAAGAAGAATGATCTCTAATTGTTTTTCTGTTTTGCTTTCTTGTCGTTAGAAACAAATAGGGAATAATATAATGTAAATCTTTCTTGGCGCATCGCTGACTTGGCAACTTCAGGAAGTCGAAACATTGAACTCTCTTGTTCCGCGCGCACTCTTTGGTTATTGTCAACTCAGGTGGATGGGTCAGTGCAGAGCCATTTGTGTATGAGCCTGTTTTTCTTACGTCAGAACATTACATTCGCAAGAAAGGTTTAATCCACTCTCCCGTATGCTTAACTTTTCAGTGGCACTGCTGCATAGAGTCCATAAATTTAACAGGTACATATGTTTGTCTCTTTATGTGCCGATCGTTAAGTTCACAACCTCAAAACTTCCTGCTTCTGACCCGTTTTGAGGGGACGCCGACATTAATTACTAATTAATAATAATAATTGATGTATAGATTCAAATGACTGCCTATTGCACAGCAGGACCCCAGAGCGGAGAAAGGGCTCTAACTTATTTCATGTTCCAGCGCAGAGTATGAGGTAGGCCTACAGTGCTGCTTTTAGCTTCATGTGTCATCAACTGGATATTCACACTGGCCGTTATGGATGCGCATCATGGTGGATTCAGCAGGGAAACATAAGAGAGAGGAAGTGAGGAAAAGAAAAAGAGAAAATGAACGAGCACAAGATAAGAAAAGTGTCAACATTGGACTGACTTTTATTCTCTGGAGATTCTCTAAAGATAGCTCAGAAAAGAAATAGGACATAACCCGCATCAGCCATCGTTAGGGGGCGCCAAAGTGTAAATATCTGCCAAAGATCACAAGCGGACTAACTATGCTGCTAATGGTTCTCATCTCTTGAAAAGCTGCCGCATCCAGTAGAAAGTCTACTTCTTGTTCTGGTAGAAATAAACATCCCCTCAGCCCCGTCTATCTAAAAATCTCATCTAATTAAATATAGTTGTAAACTGGGGGCTTTTGCTCACATTTAAGGTATTCTCATTGACATTTAAACCAGGGGTCCCCAAGTCCAGTCCTAGATACCTACTGTAACTTATATATCCTTTCTCCAACACACCTAAATCAAATGAATTTGAAAACTGCTAGGCCTCTGCAGACCTGAATGACTTGTGGAGGAAATTCCAGCTGCATGAAGGATGCATAAACATTGCAGGACCGTAGCTCGCGAGGATTGGACTCCTGTACCCCTATTTAAACAGTATGGTCATGCCTTGAAAAATACACACATGGGGGTTTACTTACAGAAGATAATGTGCACAGTATGGCAAAGATAACACATTTCCACAAACGTGAAACTATAAAGTGATTTTGTTACATTCATCAAACTAGAATAATTTAATTGTACCCTGGCAAAGCAGAGTGGAAAACTACAGGACTACTACACGTCTGGTGCTGTTGTAAAATTCACCTTTGCTTGCTTCTTCCGATTCTGGCAGTTCAGTGCTGGTTGATAACTTTCCAATCTCTTTATATAAAAAAGAAAGATTCACATGTTCGTACAAGATTTTACTCTCATGTGGTTTTAAAGACTTAGTAGATTCATTTTTAATATTGTTAAAATATTAAATGGAGCAAGAATTAAAATACAACTGTAACTTTTACTACAGCAAAAAATTTGAATTCGAAAAAGTCATTAATTGCACACGTAATCCGTAATAGCCCCAATAACTGATTGGATTGGCACAAAGTTTTAAAGAAAACCAGCTTAGCTTTTCCAAATAGTATTTCACATGCTGAAGAACTTTGTTTGATAACAGGGCATAACAGAGCTCAGGAAGGCCATTGTCCAGAAAGGAATAAAATTACACATGCTTGCTTTAACTGCCCAAATTAGGTGCTAACCACTCATTTTCTAGTTTACCATGCTCATTTTTTAATCTCGAGTAAAGAAAGTTTGTCAGTGTGAGAAACTCGGTCATCCAGGAGGGACTCAGTATAGTAGAGACCTCAGCATCAAAAGTGGACAGAAGAAGGTGGTTCGGGCATCTGGTCAGGATGCTTCCTGGACTCGTTTCTGAGGTATTTCAGGCACATCCCACCAGGAGAAGATGCTGGGGAACACCCTGGGACACGCTGGGGTAATTACGTCTCTCAGCTGGCCTGGGAGCACCTCTGGATCTCCCTGGATGACAGATGTGGCTGAGGAGAGAGACCAGTTTACTGTAAACTGGATGAATGGATGGATGGATGGATGGATGGATGGATAACCTTTAGTTTCTAGTGATAACTGTTACAGTAAGTGGTTATTTCCAAATAAAATGATAATTTTCTCAAGATTATAAGAAAATCTAATGATCACATTAACTAAAAAGTTGTGATCTCGAGGTATCAGAATAATTAAGTAGCCATATCCAGTTTAGGGCATCAGATATGTAGAATTCTTTTATTCAATGTCATCTTAGGTGATGGTGGTCAGTGAAGACGTGCGGACAACACACACCTGTATTGTTAACTTTACTTGTTTATTGCTGGCATCTTTATTTACTGCCCATAGCCCAGTTGAACTCTAAAATACTGACTTAAGCTAAAAACACTGTATAGTTTTTACCCACATCTGGTTAGTAAAGGTCGTGTTTTGGCCATATTCAACTTAGAAAACCTCACCATTTGCCAGAAACCTCATGAAGAAGCCTGTTGCTTTAAAAAACAAACGCACATTTTCAAATACCTACACAATTATTAAACACTGCTGAGCTGAAACATGTTTTTAAATCATCTTTTGTTCACTGCATATTCAGCCAAGCAGAAGCATAAAGGGACAATAAACTGATACATTTGGGAATCCACAGACAGAGCCAAATTTTTTTTCAACTAAATACACAAGGTAGACAATCAAGTTTGATTTTGCTTGTCAATGAGAAATGCATCTTGACCTTTTCATTCATCCACCAGACTGATCAGAAATGGTCTCCATGAAAGGATGGTTGTCAGGGAAACCTGCAGAAAAGCCTGAGCTTTACCACATGATCTCACAAACTGATAATCAGAGGCAGCAAGTCTTATGGAGTTATGAATCCTCTCTGGACTTCAACATTATTGAATCAGTGTGGGATCACCTGGACAAAGAAAAGAAGAGCTGTTACGACCCAGTTGTGTCTAGGCCAAGGGGTCGTAAACAAAAGAGAAACAAAAAGGAAAAAAAGTGTAAAATCAAGGTATTTATTCACAATAATATATACACAGGCCATGGCCTCAAACAAATCACTAACAAAAAGAATGCAAAGTAAAACAAACACCATTACTAAAGTAAGACTAA
>JAVQJG010278130.1:0-22389 GCA_036024015.1 Craterocephalus amniculus
AGATCCAAGTTTTAAACTGCAATCAAAGATCACTGAGAGAGAATTTCCTTCATTACAAGAGCTTCCCAACAACAAACCAACCTGGTTTCATCTGAGAAACCAGCATTGCATAAATAATAAAAACCTGTGGCCTGTGAGAAGGGAACCAAGCAAAAGATCAGGCTCAGACTAAACGAAGCAATCCTTACCACTTCAGACAGCTGAAAGAAATGTTTTGCAATTTCAGAAATGGGATTTTCGATGAGAAGATTGATACCACTCTAGAGTTGATCTGCTTCCTCCCGTCCAGCAGGACTCAGGTCCTCTGCACTCTGCACATTTTCAGAATTTCTTAGTAGGCAGCAACCAGGACAGGAAAATATCTGCTAAAAATAATTCTGATGAACACGAGAGTCATACAAGTCAGGCCAGAGGTGGAAAAAGTACTGAAAAATTATATCTAAGTTTCTTTACTTTGCCTAAATTCTTTTTAAATAAAGTAAAAGAACATAAAAAAACACTTTACTAAAAGTATAAAAGTACTTGATTTAACATATAATTTGAGTAAAAGTGATATAGTTATTTTCATTATTGTAAATAACTATATCTTTTTTTTTTTTTTCTCTGGGGGAGGTTTTCAATGTGTAAATTATAAACAAAATTAAAAATGAATCTCAAAAACTACTCAATTATAGTAATTTGAGTAAATGTAATTCATTATTTTCCAGCTCTGCAAAGGGCTGCAAAGTAGGGGTGAATGGATAGTTTTGTGTATAATCCTGATAATAAGGAAATCAAAAATTGTTTCCGGCTTTTATCACACATAATATTCCATATTATTACTCCTCATATATTCTGATCCTTTTTCATTTATTCATTTCTTAGACAGCATGCTTCAGGCTCTGTCAAGGGGAAAGTCACTCATTTAGTCATGACCAAGCATCCAGTGTCACATCAACCCTCTCAAATCCTTCATAGGCTACATTGGTCATAAACGCCCACTAAAACATGGATTTTTAATGTAACTGGAGTGTAGTGACAAATTTCAGCCCTCATTTATGGGTATTTATTGGCTCAAAGCTCAAAGCACATGCTAATGTTAGCTTATTTGCTGAGCACAGAGCTTCAAGAGGGAACAAAACTTACTTTACTCAGAGGCAAATGTAAATAGATTATAACATGGTTGCTCTAAAACTGATAGACACCACTTCTGCACCAAAAAAACGAAGGCTAGCTGTGAATATGAGAAACTGGTTAAACACAAACTGAAGCGCCAAACATAATTTCATTATTTACTGTTGTAATACTTTACAGGCTTGTCCCCTGCAAAGCAGTGGTGGTCACTGAACCCTGAATACATTGTAGTCCCCAGAGCCTGAGGGTTAGCCGGTTAGCTTTCAGCCACGCAGTAGCACATTCACATGTGACTCTTCTTTCATGCTTTACTGCTTCTCAGCGGCTGCAGCCATCAATGAAAGCATCTTTTAAATGAACTTATTTGGTGAGACAATATGTAGTTACTGTAAGGGACTTTCTCCGTATTAAAAAGGAAAATATGAAACCAAACTGAAACACAGCTGAAAACATTTCATGTGCTGGAGGAAAGACAGCCAGTTGCATTAAGCTAAGCTAAGCTAACCATGTGGTTCCAGACCCAAATTCAGCATATACATAAGAGTGGTATGATCTTCTCATCTCATTCTCAGTCAGGAAATGAGATCATGTTATACTTTGTTTAGTACTTATTAAACTTGTTGTGTACAAGAAGAATAAAGGAAGCATTAGCGAGAAGTTACAAAAATAGCCGAGCATGCTGGGCTTAATAGGGCAGCCGCTGTGCACATAGAGTAGCAAATACCAGTAGATTATTATTTCTCTGCAGGGTGGCAGCACCTCGGGGTGCAAAAAATAATCACCAGCGTTGCCGCATTTTGAGAGCTTCCTGGGCACACTCCCACTCTCACTATGCACCTGAGTCACACAAAGATAAGAAAAGCAAGCGAAATCATGACTCAAGAGGACGCATCTTAAAATTGAGCTGCTCAAACACTAAATCCCAGCTGAATGCACAGCACGCGGGCAAACAAAGCAGAACTGGGACTGGGAGGAGCCCTGCAGCAAAAAACATTGAGTTTACACTATATGTGCACAGGAAGTGAGATGAAGAGAAAGACTGGACCTGCCCAGAGCTCTGCTGCCTGGTGATGGAGCATTTCTCAAAATTACCAGCCTGCAGCTGTGTGTGTACCTAACAGCAGGCAGGTTGGTAAATTAAAAAAAAACAAAAAAAACATTCACATTCAGTGAAAACCACCCTGTTAAAAACTTTGCCTCCAAATTGTTCTTTGCCGTAATCAAACCTCGCTGTGTGACAGAGAGTTCCTCCTGATTTCATTCTGGGGGCAAATTGGATCATTTATTCTGCGGCTAGATTTGACCTCAGATGTTTACTGCCTCACTGATTATTTGAGTGGGCTAACACAGACGACATGCAGTAATCTTCACTTGCGGAGACAAATGATCTTAGGTTTTTATCTGGCTTTCTAGGATCTCATCATTTAAGCTCTTCCTACCTTACTAATCTGCTTCTCTCCCTAAATTTTCTCTCATTCTCTCTCCTCTCTCTGTATCACTTCCCCTCCTTTCTCTGGCCCCTCCTTCCCTGAATATTTTTCATCTCTTCCCGCACCTTGCATCACACTTTCACTTCCCGCTCCCCGTCTTCCTCTTTGCTTCGCCTGGCAGATGCCCAACCCACAGAGGCAGAGACGGCCGTGTGGAACCAGGTCAGCGCCGTGCTGGAGGAGGCGCACGGGATCCTGGCCGAGCTGCAGTCCTATAACGGTGCCGGGCAGGAGATACGAGAAGTGAGTGAGAAGCTGTCAGAAAGTGCTTAAACACCAATAAATACACAGTGGAAGCATAACCCTAGAATGGTTCATAAGGCCTGCCAGTCAATTTCTGACATAAAGCGTGGAGGGTAAATATATCTCACAACACAGTTTATTTCCATGTTAAGCTTTATATCTGTTCCCTCTGCAGCATGAACTTAGCTGTTAGCACTAAGAAGTGCTGAATCATTTCCTCTCCCTGCTTGTTAACTGGCGGATTGTGATGTGCGATACCATTGGCTTCCTTTCTGTATCGTATCGGAAAGGAAGCCAGTGGTATTGCACATAACAATCCATCATGTAAAATATAAGCCAGTGTCGGCGATACAGATCGGATACAGATACTTCGTGCAAAAAACTAAATGTGTTTGGAAAATCACATTCAAAGCAGCAAACACTGAGGGGAGAGGAATTTAGTTAGTTTGTTATTGAAATGATCATTAAATGCATAATGACAATTAAGTAACCACCAGTCTGAACAGATGAGAATGATTTATGTGATTATCTGTTTATCCTTTCTATTAGATAACTTTCAGTCATATTTTAACTATTTAAAGCCCCACAAGGTCTGTTTTACTGAATATATGTAATACCAGCCTTACTGATCTCAGGAACACATAACACCCAAAGATGAACTCAGACATATTTATTGTTGCATGTACTTATTTTATAACCATGTGTAATGCTGTCCATAACAAACAGGATGCCCTGGTTTTCAGAATCAGGGAGTCCAGTTGTTTGAACATCAATTGAAAAACTTTGCAGATGGATAGAAATTACTTTCCCAAAGTTCACCATCGGTTCTGCAGAGCTCCACATTTCATCCCTTCATACCTGAATAACACCTGATAGTACCTGCCCGTGCCTTATTTCACATACTGCTATGGCCCGTGTAAGAACAAGTAGTTCCTCCCAACTGGATATAATTTAGTCAAGATGGTGATTTTATAGTTTCCCTCCCCTTGTGTTCCAGTTCATGATAAATTACATATTTACCCCAAATTACTGACATATTGATTTCCTAACATGAAAATCACTGGTATTGATATTTCAGCATCAATCCACTCATCGCTGCACTTGGAACTTGGAAACATGTTATAAGAAGAAACACTTAGCCAGCATTGCACCTGCAGCCAATCAGACCTCAGCAGGAGCCGAGCTGCCTCCTTTTCTGCCTCATTTCTTCATTTATTACAATGAGCCAGTCTGCCTGTTAATTTCTACTAAAAAACAAATTTGTCCTTATGAAAACGAACAGTTCCTCAAACATCATCTTATTGCCTCGAACAGTCATGGAGCATCATTTGTGTGTTAATTCACCCCTGAAAGTGCCGCCCTACCTAAAGCACAGTTCGGCTCATGCTTCAGGGAGTAAATGAGTCACATGAAAAACCGATATTTGTGAAAGGCTGGAGGCTTGCAGCAGATAGAGCAGGGAAGTGCAACTAACATATGTTGGTTTCAGGCTTTTTGAGGCATTCATTGAAAGTATTAAAAAAAAAAAGCGTTGCCTCCCTCATTAAGGAACGATGTTTCTGTTTGTGTTTCTGTGGGGTAGTTTGGCAAACAGCATCTGCATCTCATTAGATTTGGATGTCTAAATAATTAGCCGCTGATGCTGTATGGCAGCAGAACACAAAAAATTTGTCTCTTTAATGTCAAATGTGGCTTGAAGGATTTAAGAGGAAGAGATGTGGAAGGTGTTTTTCAGTCTGTAACATCTGTGCGTGCTCCTCGCCCTGCAGGCCATCCAGAACCCGGGCGACCTCGCTCTGCAGGAGAAGGCCTGGAACGCAGTCTGCCCTCTGGTGGCCAAGCTGAAGAGGTTCTACGAGTTCTCCCTTCGACTGGGTGAGCACGACGGCTATGTTTAGACAAGAAAGTGATCTCAGAGGGTGAGACGGCTCTCTGTCAGGTGGCCACGTCAGATCTAGCTGCAGCATCAGGCTAAATCTGAATGGAAAGTATCTGCGGTTAGCTGAAACACAGTTCTATATAGTTATTAAAAGGGTGCTTTTTCTTCACCTCCAATGCGCAGAAAGATGCGGCAGATAAGGGGGAGATCTTATGGTTCTTATGGTTTTTATTAATTCAAACCACAACGGGCTTTTCCTGCTTTACAGCAAAGATGCATCATCTTTTCTCTGTTTGTTACGTTTTGTGTGGTGGGGCTGTTTTCTTCTCGACAGCTATTCAGCATTGTTGAGCGACGCTTTCATTGTGTTTACAGCCAGCGGTGTCAGAGCTTTGTGCTGTGACAAATACTGTCTGATGGCAGCAGTGGGCATCGCACACCTTCATGTAAAAACAGAGAAATATTCCTTTGAAAAGGCGGCGAAGATGACAAGCCGGGCCGTTATGCATGCCGTTTCAGTCCCACTGCATTCTTAAACACACCTACACGCTCGTATACGCTGCGCTGTCCTCTCAGCCGTCTCTGCAGCATCCTGACCCAGCAGCTAGGCAGCCGTTGCTACGGAAACAGCAGTACATGCTTTGTCCATAGCTGAGAGAGAGACAGAGAGAGTGAAGCAGAGTTCAGCTCTGCCTTCCAATAATACCTTCATCTCAGGGACATTGTGTTCTCAGCTTACCATAGTGTAACGCTGGAAGCTGACTAATAATTAATGACGATGTCTCTCTGCTAATGCATGCATCAGAAACATCAGAGTGTCCGCAGAGTTGCAGGGAAAGATCAAATCCTAATTATCCAGAAAGTGTCATTTACAATATCCTTTCACTCTCTGCACCTTCCACCACCTTTGCATTCATTTATTTGATTAAATTGGGCATTAACGAATCGGGATTTGCAATAAACAAACAGCTGCTTTTCCCCTTTCATCACTGTAAACCATCAGGCTGGAGATGTGCTTTGTGCTCAGAGCAGCAGGGAGGCTGGAGTTTTTCTTTCCAGGCCCTTTAGATTAAACACTTCACTGCTGTATTTATAGAAGGCCCTCATGCATCTTTAATGCAGAGGTTGGGATGGAGCCTCGGGAGGCTTTGCTTCTGAGGCATCGCTACAACATGCAGCCTCTGAGGTCAGGCTCCGGTGTCTGATGTGTTACAGGCTGCAAAGCAGCAAAAAGGCTGAGTTCAATACTGAGTGTGACACAAGGGGGGACGTATGGTCAGCGATACGGTAGCCACGGGGATGCTGAGGCTGTAGCTTCAGCCACAACGGGATCTCTGAGCATCCTGCGTTTCTATAGTTTGTGTTGTTCAGGGAAAGTTACTGCGGTCGCTTTAGAGGCGGATCTAAAGGTCTTATGGTCAGAAAGGTGTCCTGTTTCCAGTGTAGACTAGTTATTCTGTTTGCAAGCGTGTGCAGCGTGAGTATAGTTGCGAATATTGTTGCAGAGAATGCACTGCGCAGCCTGCTGGAGGCGCTGACGAGCCCCCCCTACGCTCCCATGCAGCACCTGGAGCGGGAACAAGCCCTGGCCAAACAGTTCGCAGAGATCCTTCATTTTACTCTCAGCTTTGACGAGCTAAAGGTAAATGGAATAATTTTATGACAACTGACCTCAAACTGACTTTGACTGTGCAGAAAATGATCGTAATTACTGAATAACCTTATAAAACCCTTCAGATGACCAATCCGGCAATTCAGAATGACTTCAGCTACTACAGGAGGACTATCAGCAGGAACAGGCTGAACAACCAGCAGGTGAGGCTCATGTAAAGAGATGAATTAAAGCAGCACGGCATTATTTTGTCTCTTTGATCGTTAATGACTGAAGTTGTGGCATCGCTTTCCCCCTAACAGCACAAAGAGATGCACCATTAATATTTAATCCGGCTTTCAAGTTTTACAAATTTGAGCTGCTACTTTACCGGCTTCATGACATGATTGTTGGACTCGTACAGTTTAATGTTTGCTTTGTTTTATGAATACATCTGTTTTGTCTCGGCACACAGCTGGAAGCAGAGAATGAGGTTAACAATGAGATGGCCAATCGGATGTCCCTGTTCTACGCTGAAGCCACACCAATGCTGAAGACTCTGAGTAACGCCACTACCAAGTTTGTTTCAGAGGCACGTTAGGTTTGGTTTCTGAGCTGAGCGGAGTCCAGCTTTCATTACTTTCACTGAGAGAGAATCCCATCTGAAAGCACCAATTTCAGAAAGGTTGAAGAACAATTTTCTGTAATTATTCTACAATTAGACAGTTTGGTGAATCTCTGAAATGCTCCTTTTATACCCAGTAATGCTACTGACCTGTTGTTAATGACCTCATTAGTTGTCAAAAGTCCTCTAGTTCATGTTATTCATGATAATGACTTTTCCAGACTTTTGCTACCCCTGTTACAGTTTTCTTGAGATGTGTTGCTCCAATCAAATCAAACTATAAATGAACTTATGCTCTCCATGAAATGGTGAAATGTCTCAGCATCTGATATGCTGTTTCTGCTCTACTGTAGCTAAATAAAATATTGGTGTATTATATTTGCATATTGTTGTGTTTTGATGGTAGTATTAGCTAAATGTAAGCATGAAAATGGCAGAAGATGGTACATTACAGAAATAAACGATATCCTATGAATGTGGTAGCCGGCTGAGCACATCAACTGATCTGTCATGTCTCTATACAGGCAACCCATGAATTTTAGGACTGATTTTAAGATTCAACCTAAAACTTTTAAAGCTGTTCTCAGTCTGGATCTCAGAATCCCAACGATGCTGCTTTTTCAATCGTTGCACAACCTGAAAACATCTGGCAGGAGTCTCCCAGATGGTCCCATCACAAGCTTAAAAACGACTTTTTTTTTTTAATTCTGTGTGTCTCGGGTATAAAAGGACCAGCTCATTGCTCATTCAGTGTCCGTTGTGGACAGAAAATTAATTATTTCAAAATTTATTCCTGCAGTGATTTATAGTTTTTAATTTCAGTCTTTCCTTGTGCCTGTTTTTTTTTTTTTGTTTGTTTGTTTTGCTGTCAATAATATTTTCCTTCTCTATTCAAACATGGCTGCATTTTATAACATGTTGCATTAGATCTTTTTAATCCAGGTGTAAAAAACCTCTTCTTCTTCTTTCATTCACTGTCAAAACACTGTTTTACTGCAGTAGCATCAGTATTTTCCAACCTTCCGCCTCAGTGCCCCCTGATGGGACAAAATCCTGCCCAGACTCATGCAAAATGCAGAAGACTCGTTGAAGACTGGCACTTAGTGTTTTTATCTGCAGCTATACTCTGTCTCCACCTTGTGGTGGGACATTTTGTCCCTTCAAACTGCAAATGATGTTCCCACATTTTGCAGCAACTTCTCAGTTTTTGTCCTTCTTTAGAATAAGACCCTGCCCATAGAGGACACCACAGACTGCCTGAGCACCATGGCCTGCGTGTGCCGCGTCATGCTGGAGACTCCGTGAGTAATCAGTCTTTCCTTGTCTTCACTAAAGTCTAAAAACAAGGAAAGAAAATAGGATTTTCTCCCATTGCTCACATTAACTCCATGTCATGTAACACAAAACCCTTTTTCCAGAGAGTACCGCTGCCGGTTCACCAACACAGACACCATGCTGTTCTGCATGAGGGTGATGGTGGGGGTCATCATCCTGTACGACCACGTTCATCCCGTCGGAGCTTTCGCCAAAACCTCCAAAATCGATGTGAGGGCTTTTACATTTGAAAGCTTACATTTAGATAAAAGGCATCACTAGTGATGGTTGATCGAGTGAAGGAAAGAGGGTTGCAATGAGCCATGAAGTCCCTCTAGTTGAATTTGTTCCAGAGAAATTGCACCATATTTGGATGAATTACAGCTTCTAAAAACTAATTTTAACTTTAAGAAATTAGCATTTTTCTTCTCTTAAAGCTAAATGAAACAACATTAAACCAACAAAAAAATTATTATTATTATTCTATTTACTGAACACTGATTACGTTGCCCAAAACAGACTAAGTAAAAGAATTTAAAAAAGAATGAGAAATGAGGCAGGATGAATTGAAACTATTAAAACATCTTAAATCTCTAACTTTCCCGAAAGCTGCAGCTTTCATTTTCTTTATCCAATTAGCTCCTCCACCATGATCTAATTTCCTCTGCAGCTGCCATAATGAACAGCTGTCTTACCAATTCACACAAATATTTAGCTGATTTGCATGATTCTATATGTTGCCAAATGAGAAAGTGCTTCATGGCTATATTTATACCTGGAAAAAGTCACTAACTCAGATTTGATCTGCTTAAGCAACAAATAGATCCTGAATGATTCACAAATCGAACAATAGAGTCTCAAAAATTGCTAAAAGTAGAGAAAAACTGTCTACCAATAAATCTGTGATAATCTCTGTCCATTGTGTCCATTGTGACACTTTGTTTTTTTTTAGCCCTGTGCCTTGGTCCCAAACAGTCTTTTAAAAAATGAATTATTCATTTAATTGAGATATTAAATTTAAAAAAAAAAAAAAAAAAAAAAAAGAGTTCATGAGTTGCAAACGTATAAAAAGAGGGACATAAAATCTCCCTAAACCCAAACCTGGTTTGGCTTAATAAGAATTTAACATCCTGCAGGACAGAAGAAAACCCCATCATATCCCTGACGAACATACTGACTCCCTCTGCATTACTCTGTGTGTTCTTCATAGCAACTTATCATGCCCTTTTATGCAATTAGGTACCAATTATCAAGTAATTCATTAATCAATGGCCGTTTCATCTTATCGATCGATGATAGATTAATTGATAAGCGGCAATTTTTCTGAGAAGCTAATTTTCTCTCTAAATCAACAGGTTATATTCCTTAAATAAAGATATATTTTTAACAGCAGGAACAACACATTCACACATGGAAGAATGCAAACAAAAATATAATTTATTATTATTTTTATTATTATTAATAACAACAACAACAATAAAATAAATGTAATATAATTAATTAAATTATTATGTCTATGGTCAGAGGATAGCCTTTCTTGTATTCCCACATGTGCATCAAGGACCTTTGGCATCAAGCAAGTGAGGAATTACAGGGCCAAAATGCAATTAATTGCGATTAATTCATTTTAATCATTAATTTCTTACCAACGATTAATTGATAATAGATTAATTGTTTTCATCCCTAAAAGCAACATTATGTGGCTAAGAAAATTACAAATGAGGAAAGAAAGTATGTGCTACACGCCTGTAGCTGAGGTCTCTTACCATAATTGTGCTTTTAAGCGCGTGTTGCTGCAGCGACATCAGCAGCAGGTAATGAGGCTGATCTGAGGCTGCCGGCCTGTGTGCGTTTTATGCTCTAACGCCTTGTCCCATCTCTGTGGCTGGCAGATGAAGGGTTGCATCAAAGTGCTGAAAGAGCAGCCGTCCAACAGCGTGGAGGGACTTCTGAACGCACTGAGGTGTGTAGAAACCCGGATATATACAGAAGTGACAGAAAAGAACATATTCTCATCTCGTTATGTTTCGTTTCTACCGCCGTCTCCAGGTACACAACACGGCATCTAAACGATGACAGCACCTCCAAACAAATCCGAGCCCTCCTGCAATGAAAGGCAGAGGGGAGAGGCAGAAAGGGAGGAGAAGACGAAGACGGGAAAAGAAACGCCACCGGCTGGGTTACCTTTTTGTTTACAGCGAACAAAGGAAGTCACCTCCGGGTTAAAAGCAACTTGATGCTAATAAGAAGAGGAATTTAATTATATATATTGTCAGCTGTCCATCATTCTGTCTATCATTTTGTAAAGTAAGAAAACAGACGAAAAAAAGCCAGAAGATATAGATATATATTAAAAAGAAGCAAAACACAGGCAGCAGATAAAGAGTAGGTAGGATAAAAGAGGATGCTATATTGGATAATTTAAGGTCAGAACCAAAATGTACAAAAAAGAAAAAAAAAAAAAAGGGGTTTGTGTTCCAGCGGTAGTCTGACAAGTATTTTTGCACACACTTTGAGAACAATGCCATCTTATTTCCCCTCAAATCTGATTCCAAACCGGTCCCCTGAGTCCTTCCTGATCCCCGCCTCACACACACACACACACACACACACACACGCACACACACTTCCCGCCCCTCCTCGCTCCCTCAGCTGCACCCACCTCCACACACGGGTGGATCATGGGGCAATGTGATGGATGCACTCCGGAGATTTGCTCCCACCGTCTTTTCTACGTGGGTGCAGCTGGGGGGACGGGATGGAACAGGCAGGAGCAGCCTTTTCAGAAAGACTCACATCTTCCTCGCCGGCCATCTTCCCACTCATCCCGCTTCTTTTCTTACAATGAAAAGAAAAAAAATCCGCCCGTGTCGTGCACCCAGACACTCTTTCCGCCCCAGCACAAAATCTTGGCGAGTTGTCTGGCTTTACTTGAACAACGCCTTTCACTCTTTGCGTCTCTCTCTCTCTCCATGGTGCTAAAGCGGTTTAGATAACACAGTGCTGGCTTCTTAGATCATCTAGCTCTTTATATTTTCAAATCTCGCACTCTGAGAGCGGCAGATCTGCTCTCGGGTACAAAGATCTGAGAGGAGCATTGCTGGGAAACGGCAGCATACGTTACTTCCTCACCCAGTGCCAAAGCTGATTGGTTTACACTACTCTCATTCACCCGGCATCCAAACTAGAGACTCAACTCTAATCCTTTCGGGTTCCACGTGCGGGTTAGAAAGGACATGAAATGATAGAAGAGTCAGGGAGTGATCCGGCTTCGGCGCACAGACATTTTATGGGAGAGCCCCTGTGTAAATAATCGAGACTTTGTGTCTTTAATGGAAAATGAAACACAACCAACAACACCAACACAACTAGACTTCTAGTGGGAAATAAAAACTGAAGCTCATAAAATTCTTAAGGAGATTTAAAAAGAAGTGCTGTACTTTGGATGTCTATAGACCTTAGTCTAATTTAATTTGACCTTATAATATATTTTCTATACAGGGGTATGCGCACAAGCATATTCTGTATAAATACATAGATGGCATGTTGTAAAAGTTCTGACAGAAATGTGTAAATAAGGTGTTTTTATTCATTTTTAATTGTTCAGTGACGCTGAAATTGGATGTGTTGTCTCTCAGAATTACCATGCGTTTGGCTTGGACCATCGGACTTGCCGTAGTCATAGGTTTCCAAAAAATTCAGCTTCATTATTGCAAATGAACCAGAAGGGAAGGGAGGGACACTGAGGGGGTGGGGAGGGGCAGGGCGCTGTCCATTTGCTTGTTATTTTGTATATTTTGTGCAACAATAAACTTGTCATTTATTACATTCAACAGCTGATTTTCTGTGTGTTTGTGAGCTGCTCTGAAAACAAATGAAGTACGGTAAATATATATGCACCTCTATATACTAGGGGTGCAACAATACATGTAATTGTATCAAAATCAATTACGTATTGAACCAAACCATAAATTCTGTGCATCAACAAAATTCCTCATTTTGCTCCATGTCAACATCAGAGAGGGTCAATGCTTTCATGACATTTACACCAAAATCTGTTTTTACCATCTGAATAATGTGCAATAAAGGAAGCTCAGTAATAAGTTATTATGTTCCTCCTATTAGCTTTGAGGTCATTTTGACCCCATGCAATGTTCAGCATCTTGAAAAAGATTTATATGTCATCATTTTTCTTTCTTTCTTCATATTTGATGGCTTTTCCTTATTTAATGAGGAGAACTGGGTGACATAAAAGTAACATTTTGAGATGTTTTCAGTGTCCTGTACACACGTTAGTGTCCTTTGGGGTTATTTTGACCCCAGACTGTTTTAGCTGTACAAAACACATGAAAAACAAACATTTAATACACACAGGAAGACTTAGAGGTAGATATTTCATGCAACTCTATAATTTCACAAACATTACCTTACTAACCCAATATTCTGATAACTGTAGAAACCCTGACAGTTTGATAACGTTGGTGGAGCGAGAAAACGTTTTCAGGAGCATTTTTATGTTTCCCACATTTCTTCAGAAAATATCTGGCTTGGCTAAAGACTGTGACATTGCATATGATCATTTACATATTTGAGGATCTGGATTAGATGTTGGTAAAACTTCACATCTGGAGAAGAGACAGAGCATCAAGAGCTGCCATAAAATGTCCAGGGGGCATATTAAGGGCTAAACAATTAATGGTGGAACAGCCTCATAAAGTTAACCACTATTCAGTTGCTCTCTTAGTAAGTTTATCTCTTTGTGAAAAGATAAATCAGACCTTAAAAAGGTCCTGTGAAAGTTGCTGTAATTGATACAATCAACGCTATAAAAATCAAATAAAAAGGTTTGTTTACATTTTGAGACATCATTGGAAAAATTCAAGCATTCCTAAAGAGTTTAGAAGCTTCCACTGAATATGTTTTCAGCTTTCCACCTCATGTTAAATGAACTAAATGTCACCACAAGGAGGCAGCAAGAGATCATCCTAAGAAAAGAGCGAGTTAAACCTACTGTAATACATGCATATAGTGCCTAGTAACCTGTGTAATCTGGATCAAAACAGAAGAGGTTAAACACAGTCTAGACACTTATAATAAACACTTATCATATCAAGTTGTGTCACATATAAACTGTAATGATTGATAATTAAAGATCTCGATAGTTAATAATCAGTTTGGGGTTTATCTCCAGTCTTCTGTGAGACGGAGCTCAGATCTGAGAGTCCGTTCAGCTCTGAGGTCCATCAGATTGTGCCGTAGGCCTACAGTACGATTGCTGAGAGCTGCAAAGTAGGGCAGGGGGACACAGGAGAGCCCGCCAGAAGTTATATATGGAAAAGAGAGCAGAAGGATCAACTCTGCACCATCTCATTAGGTAAAATTCAGCTGCAAGTGTAAAGCATCAGATATAAACCAAAGAACTCATATCTGTGTCTGTGTGCGAGTCTGACAAGCATCTACGAACCTGGCTTTGTGCCCTAACTGCCATGTTATAAATAAGGAACCAGTCAGTCACTTTACTTCCCTAATGGCAACCACTCAAACTCACAGCAGCATTAATCTTAACAGTTATTTGGTGCCTTTCAACTGTCAGCATGTACCAGTTGGATCTGATATAAAGGGATGCCCCGCAGCAGTAGCTGCACCTTGTCATGCCAACCCAACATTTTTATTGTCCAGGACTAACAAAGAGCCCATTCATGACCAACTTTAGGAAGAAAAGAGGTGTATAAACATGCAAATAAAAAAAACGCAGCTGTTTAAAGCAAACAATCCAGAATTGATTCTTGTATCTAAAGCGGTGATCATATATCTCACCAGAGAGAGCATCGTGAATATGCAAAATGTTCTCTTCAGTTGTTTCTCCTCAAGCAGTTAAAAGTTATCTATGATTACTGTGAAATTCCCCTGAAATGTTTTGGACACTTCTCTCTCGCTTTGTTGCCTCCCCTTCCCGCCACAGACGCGCGACTCGGCCCAAGCGTTTAACCGTTAACTGCCCCAGAGGAGGGAACACCTTATCAGCCAAGCGGAGCTCAGTGGTTTCCCTCTGTTGGCTTCCCCTTGCCGCCTTTCTCAGAAGTCACACACACTGTCTTTTTTCCTCCCCTTCTCATCTTACACACAACTAATAAGTACGACTGCTGACATGCTCCGTATCAGCTGCAGCCGTTGCCGAAATGTAAATCAGCCCGACCGTTGCCTAGGCCGGTCACCAACCGCTGTGCAGCGCAAATATGCTGAGCAAAGATGTGTGTGTGTGTGTGTGTGTGTGTGCATTTTAACAAGCTCTTATGTGTCTGTGTGTGTGTTGTCTGGTAGGGCTCAAAATTCAGCACTAATTTTGCAAAACACGTGAATACTCTCTTTTCTTTGAATGTTTGCAGAGAAAGTCAAAACTGCAGCAATATTTTTCAAGGTTTACTGTAAGAGGTGTCGGCTCGTGGCCACCATCTGGGCTCTATGCATTATAGATGAGTTTTGAACTCCTTACATTTTTTCTTTTCTCCGTGTATGTTTCAGGAGGTGAACAGAAATTCCTGCAGGGCATGTGTATAGCATATAGCAAGATGCCCACAAACGCTCTCGTGAAATAATCTGGTCCTCTGCCTTGTGTTGCAGAAGTGTTTGCATAATTGTTTGGAGATGTTTGAAAAGCAACTGAGTAATAAAAACAGCAATCTGCTGCAGAAAACACTTTAAAACCATCCACTTGCTTCCTCTGCTAACGTCAGAAAGATGTGCACATGGGTAAACCCCTAGATAAATACCCAACACTTTATGAGGTACACACGGATAGTTTTAGGTTAGACCCCCTTTTGTGTTCAAAATGCCTCAAATCTCTGTTGCTGATGCTCGGATTACACTTAGTCATCTTGACCATGTCTGCGTTAAAGGAGCTTTACCTCACATTATTTTAATCTTTCTAACAAAAATGGTTTCTACACGGTATATTATGTGGTAAAAAGGGGGAAGTCTGGCACCTTTTTACCACATAATATACCATGTAGAAACCATTTTTCTTAGAAAGATTAAAACAACATCACGTATAGCTCCTTTAACAAGTAACTGAACCAGTAGCTGGAAAGTGATTTCACTTCTTAGTTATCATTAGGACACATTTGCCTTTTAATACAGCATTGCTGGAATGATATTCACCTTCTTTATATTCTGAGTGTCATCGTTTCAAAACGTGGACCTGCAGCGCAAACTTTCACAAAAGCGTTTTCACGCACTCCAGGTTATGTAAGACAGGGGAAAGGAGTCCCGTCTGCTCATACTGGTGGGAATGCTGGCACGTTGGTTGGGTTCATATGTGCTCCTGTTCAGCTGCATGGCACTGACGGTTCCCGGGTATCAAGCTGACAAACTGACAGCTGCACACAATGAGAGTTCAGTGAAAGTATTTGAAATATCTGAGCGTACGAGATGTGCAAGGCCAAGTTTAGCAATCTATCCTGCAGGGCACGTTGGAGCTGCATATAATGAGGCCCTTGAAATGGGGCGAAGTGGGTGCGATTGTGCACGTGTGTGCAACACTTGCTGCTGGTCTACATGTCTTCTAATGTTACACACTGGGTTGCATAACACGCTTAAAACATGAGTGCGCCTTGTGCTGTCGCACACATGCCGACACACATCTGTTTTAAATAGCTCGAGTGTTTTTTGGAAAATGTGACAACTACAGCAGGGAAAGGTTAAACCGCTTTCATGGTAAAAGATGGCATGTAAGTTATAAACGACTTTAGCTTCGGAGCTGCGGTTTGTCAGTGGGTTTACTCACACATTGTCTTCTTATTCTTGTCAGCGAATCTGCAACTGTGCCCAAACGTCATCTTGCATTAACACTGGAGAATTCCTGTAAAAAGTCTGATCCACTTATACAGGGTAGCTGGAAAAAACACTTTTCTAATATGACAGAATTTTAAGGACTGGGTCAAAAAGCTGAAACAGGATGCTAAACATCAACCTAACCATGACCAACAACCAGGAACATTTGTGGTAATGCTGCATCTCAGACGGTGTTTATCCAGCAGAGGCTTTGCATAGACAGGCATTTAGTTTTTGACACTTCTTCACAGTCATCATTTGGGTTTCAATCAGTATCTCTCTGGTAAGTTTGAATCTCTCTGTGTTTTCCGTCAATTTCTGTCAGATTTCTGCTCCAGTTTGGCCATGTTACTTTCATTTCTATTGTTTTGTTATTTATTTTCTGTTATTTTGTGTGGATGTTTTTTGGGATCATTAGGATTCACTACTATTTAGCAGACGCTTTTATCCAAAGCGACTTACATTTGAGATAACAACACACGCATAAAACCAAAGAGTAGGATACAGCAAGAACAGGTGGACTGACGGGCGTCGATGTAGTCAAGTGCTAAGATCGTGCTATGTGCTTTTTTCCCACTTTTGTACCAATTCTGGGTTATTTCTTTATTAACATTATATTTTGTGTTTTTATGGGGTATGTTACCTATTTTGGTATAAAACTAAGGCATTTCTTGGGAGTTTCTTTCTTTCTTCTTTTTTTATTACTATCATCCAGTTCTTTTTATTTGTGTTTAATCAATAAAGGTCAATGGGGATGACTGTCGTCTCACCTGTTGCTCTGTCCCTTTTTTTTCCTTTCTTCTCCTTGCTTCCTCAAATAATGTCCTCTTGCGTTTCTTTGCTGAATCAGCCATGGTGCATGTTCTAAATGCCCAGTGGGCTGACATTCAGTTGCGTTACTATAAAGTGAAAAGCTGCTGTAAACTGATGCTGTATCGCAGAAGGAAAAGGTTCAGAGTACGACTTCTCAGCCATGGGACAATGCTGGTGCAACAGCAACACCTAAAATGTGACCATGCCATCAAAATGAGTCAGAAACCCATTTTTTACGGGCCAGAGAGTTACATATTGTCACTTTTAAAACTACATAGTAAAAAATGTGATCTTTTTAGTTAGCAGTTCACTTAAATGTGAGTGTTTACTGTAGCATTTTCCTTTACAAACCCGCTGATTCCCTGCCTGGCAGTGAATGTGTTAAACGCTGCAGTAGGGGCGGTTCCCTGACACACCCACCATCAGCCTATTTACATATCGGGCGGGAAGCTGTGGGCCTGTGCTGCTGCTGAGCAGCTGAAACCACACCCACAAAACACTGCACTGGCGGGAAAAAGCCGGCTCCAGCAGCCAACACACAATGACAAGGGAGAGACCCACTGCAGACACACACACACACTCTTTGTCTCACATACTGTGCACTGCAGAGAGAATACACTGCTCTCTGTTCACTGCCGAAAAAACACACATATTTAGACAAAAGAGGCAGTAAGGCCGCTCCGTTATACAAAACACGCCCGTTTCCTGCCTGAGAGCAAAGGTGAAAACAAGTGGAGAGTAAGTGAGAAATGAGAGAAAGAAGCATAAAAACAAACCAAAAACCTAAGAGTTTACATTACTGATGCGCTTATGTGGCTGTAAAAATTCAAACCGATACAACTCAAAGGGTGAGATTAGTCTAAAACACAACGACAAGTGTTAGTCGTGCTAAGTGCTGCCCTGGGAACGAGTTCACTGGGTTGCTGGAAAAACAGGAAGGCATGTCATGCTCTGGATTGGGGAGGGTAGAAGAAGGGGAAAGCAAAAAAAAGAAAAAAAATCACCGGGCAGCCCCCGCATTGCATAACCGGGCAGGAAATACGCAGCAGAGAGAGAAAGCAGACTGTAGGAAAGCAGGCTCCCTCTGCACCGACACAGCCTCCTAAAGGCTGCGCACATCTCATCACGTCTGCCGCTTCTCGCTCTGCATCAGCGCGACGAAGAGCGAGAGAATGAGTCGCGTGAACCGGCTGAACTCTGTTCGTCCCTACAGATTCACACACACACACACACACACTCCCATGAATAAATGATGGTCTGCACTCGTCTCTGGATGCATACATCACACTGAAATGTTACAAAACACCTTCTCTGGATTGGGTTGATTCAGGCTGTGACACTGTCTCTGGTGTGCAGCCCTGGCTTAGTGTGTGTGTGTGCGTGTGTGTGATCTGTACAGTTACAGGAGTTATTCTAAGGGGAACTGCAGACATGAGCAGTGGAGTGGCATGGAGCGGTTCCTAATCACATTGGTTAAAAAAAACAAAACAAGAGCACTCACACACGCACACACACTGAACAAAACAATACAAAGCTCCTTTATCTGTTTGAGTCACACCTGACAGTGTTGTGTTTCTTGGTTGTGCAACAGTTTTTAACTTTTGTCTCTGTCTTCTTCTTCTACAGACAGAAGAAGCGCTTCTCTGAGCAGAGGATCGCTGCACGCTGGGATGAGGAAAACCCACACACTAATCTTTTAAAGAAAAAGAAAGTGTGTGAGCCGCTGCACATGCGAGTACTGGTGTGTACGGGAGGAGTTTCACATAAACAGACAACAGCTGTCTGCATGATACTTGACCTTTTGCAGCTCTTAATTGTTTTCGTCTTGTGGCAACAACAGAGGCCTTCACGCAAACCGCACGCTGAGATTACACGAGCGTGTGGCGTCTAGTGTTTGGCCGCTCGTCTGTGTCCAAACACATGAACACAAACTTCTCCGGAGCTGGTTGTCAACAGTGACGGCTGCGTCTCTGATTAGCTGGAGGGACGTCTGTCTGTGTGTGTGGTTGCGTGAGTTTTTTTTTTTTTTTTGTCTAGCCAGGTCCAGATGGTAGAGAATGTTTAGTCAAATGGGATTAGGGATTAGGCTTAACTGGACTTCAAATTGCCTAGACGCACAGTCACTGGATGACACACTACTACAGCAGGGCTCTGAGCTGGAGAGGCTCTGTGGGTTTAGAGAAAGATGAGAATGGGAAGGCTGGGTTAACTCTGTTAAAGTTACTTTCTATAAAAATCTGCACTAGATCACACATTATGGATTTTTCCTGATAGATAAAGCTTCATACTAATAATTATGTATCCTTATATACAGGTATAAAACTTCACCAATGTCTAATTTTGCATGGAAACATCAATGGCTCAGAAACCGAGAAAAGACAAATTAATAAATTTATAATGCGATTCTTCATGAATGATCAGTTACAAATGCTGTGCTTTTGAGATTAATGCTCAAAACAAATCAGGAATGGGATTTAGTGTCGTGGAGATACACTGGGCAAATAGGAGCTTTTGTTTTTGTTTTTTTTCTGAAGGTTTTGTCTAGGAAGAGTAATCAGAGATAAGCTAATGCTAAGAATCAGAACACCTGCTGATCATTTCAGGCAAACTCTCCCTTAAAGTAATGCTTAATAATGCAGTTATTCTTTATGTAACGTATCATGGTAGGAAGTGAGGACAAGACAGAGAGAAAGGGAGAGAGGACAAGAGTCATCACTGGCGTGACTTTTACCGGCTAGAGAAAGCTCAAAGAGACAGGATGCAAGACAGATGCTGAGCTGCCAAAGTTCAGTAGTGCTGCTTTAAAAGGTCCAACGTGTCAGAAGTGGTAAAGTTACCGACTGAAATCAAATTAATCTCCCAGCTCATCTTTCACTTCTTGATGTTCTGAAAAAGTTCTAAGCCTATTTGGTTTGTTCATTTTGGGTTACAGTAGAACATAACATAACATGACGGACAAAAAGAATGGAAACAACGTTGTGTGATAAAAGGTTGGCACATCGGTGAGACTGACAAGGAGAAATAAGAAGCATAATGACAAAAAGGAAAGAAAACAAAAGATAAATATTTGCCGTGAAGCCAGATGTTACTCATTTTAAGGGTTGGATTAGTTATCAGACGCAGCAGGTGAGTCTGATGGGTCTTATTAACCAGACGGCCACGACAAAACCTTGGTTTCTTAATAAAACTTAGCTTGTCAAAACTACATTGAATTGAATTTTAACTATTAGATACAACGTTCTGCAGGATGATTTACGAGTTCAACTCAGACATTTATGGAGAGATGTTTGGGTTAAAGGAACAGAACACCTGTGCGCTGTCTGTGGGACCGATGCTGCCTGGAAGACCAGCAGTCTGCAGCCCCACATTTGTTCTTTAACAAATGAAATGTGTGAAAAACTGTTTTCCTGTGGGAAGAATAACATGAGGGGGTGATCTTCAAAGTCCTGCTAAATTGAATTGATAAAATGTAATTTTCTCTAAAGATACAATGTTTCTTTTCATACTTGATACTTAACATATAGTTGGAACAATTTTGTTAAATTAGTTTACAATAGGACAATGCATATTAGTAGATATGAGGTTCACCTTGCAAATATGACAGACTTAGCTCTTCAGGCTAAATCTCACATCTTTGCTAAAAAAAAAAGGGATATTTTCCTTGAATGTAATTTATTTTTAAGCAAGAACACAATTCTTTATTTTCGGGGTGATGAGCAGAAACTCTTGCAACAGTCTGCACCCACTTAGCTTATCTTGACATAAATAAAAACCTGGCTCTATCTTTCCAAAAGGGAAATCTCAGTAACATCATCTTATGAGTTACATGAGTGTCT
This sequence comes from Craterocephalus amniculus, assembly GCA_036024015.1. Lineage (NCBI taxonomy): Eukaryota > Metazoa > Chordata > Actinopteri > Atheriniformes > Atherinidae > Craterocephalus > Craterocephalus amniculus. The sequence continues at coordinate 20,735 of JAVQJG010278130.1, forward strand.
TTATCTCAGCCAAGGTAATAACTGCTATTTAATGTACAGACATGAACACTTGATCACTGGGCATTTCAGCATGTTGATTTCAAGTTTATTATAGCAGCATGCATACGGCTCACAAGTCATCCGCAAACTCAAAACCCAGCCAAAGTTGTCCTGATTTGCAGATATTTAGCTCTAATCCAAAGAAATGAATAATATGAAAACTACGAGTAAAGACTTGTGGGATTGTTTATAATAAAATATGTCTTCTGCACAGCGTGAAGTAACGGACCAAATGCCACAACTGTGGAAAAGTGGTCTTCAGTTTGTTCAGCTGACAGTCCACGACGCAAAGACAACAAAGCTTACCTCGAAACAATAAGTCAAAAACAGGAAATGCTACCATGAAACAGGTGGGACTCATCGATCATGTCAAATCATTTTCAAAGTCTTCCAAACAGAGGTGGTACAAGGGCTGGATACCTGCACCACACCTCTATTTACATCCAATGATGCTGCTGAGACCGGAGTGGGATGCTGGGAGTACCGTCATGGTGGTGGACAGGCAGGTGTGGGACAGTGGAATCATCTGGAAGGACATTTTCATTCCTCACCCAGTGTGACAGAGAGGAGTGGTACTCAATACTGTATGAGCACATATGAATCACGATGCAGATGTTTGACTAAAAAACTAATAAAAACCCAGCACTGAAAGTCAAGTTGTTCATGGTAAACGGTCAGACTGCCAACATGTATATGTATCAGCATGTGCTGCGTAACTAATGCTGGCTGCACTTCCCCGATGCTGGGCCTCACGTAAAGCACAGCGTGTGCTCTGATGGCCGACTGTAGCCGGACCGGATTGGGAGGGAGAGACAGAACTGCTGAGCTGAAACGGAGAGAATTTACTGTGCGGCTCTCAGGCCGATGCAGCAACACAGAGAAAGCCCACAGAGAGATTTATCCCTGCTCCAATGGCAGCAGTCGTCCTGAACACTGAAGAATGCAGCAGAGTCTGTTTTAAGAGCGTGTGTTCATGTGGGGCGGAGGGGCTGGGCGCTTTATTAAAGGACTGGTTTGATGTGTTAAAGTCTTTATGCTGAAGAATTCGCTCAGAGCATGCATGTGTGTGTGTCTGCATATTATCCGCTGCATCACGGTGCGCGAGTCACTAATTAGCCTTGTGACCGTGGAGGCTGTCCTACTTCTGTGACTGTGTATGCAAAGTTCAAGGGCCTTGGTGTCATTAAAAAGCGCAAGTCGGCTTCTTTAAATGCGGAGAGATTGGGCCGTGCCTGGAGGTGCCGGGGCAGGCTCGCCGAGGAGCTCAAGATAAGAACATACCACACGTAGAGCTCCGGAGGAAAATGTGAAGCATGCATAGAGAGGCTCGGATAGCGCTGCTTTTCCAAAAAGATCACACTCTTTTTTTTTTTTTTGTAACAAAAGAAAAACTGAGTAAAAAGTCCAACAGAAGGGAAGAAAAACACAGCATCCACACAGAAAGGCTTATAAAAACCAGACAGACGCTGCACAGTGACCTTTGCTTTCACTGCTACTACCATACTGTATGGTAAGCTCCCAGTAAGATTGAAGCCTGACCCAGTTTGGAAAGAGAGAATGTGGGACACACACACACACACACACACACACACACACACACACACACACACACACAC
>JAVQJG010278140.1:0-19078 GCA_036024015.1 Craterocephalus amniculus
ACAAAATGAGTCTAAGCCGAAGTCACTCTGATCTAAAAAAAAAAAAACTTGCTGCAAAAATTGCTTATTTTACTCAACTGGTGCAGTTCTGGCCCTAAAGGCAAAAACCTGTGCTGAAAACCAGTGCTGCATACTGAAACAGCAACATATCTGCTGTGAGATTTCAAGTGCTTGCAAAGATGGGAGTGCAGCATCAAGGGAACACACACCCTGCAATTTAATAAAGTATCAGCACGAGTTCTTTTGATGTTTTGCATTATCGGATTAGCAGGTAACATTTAGAATAAGAATAACATAATGGTGTAGTCTTTTTCTATTTAGATCACTGATAATCTCAGACAAGTGTGATTAGAGGGTGAGCTTATTCGTCCACATCGAGAGTCACTTTACATGTATTGTGGGGAAAAAGGAATGGAAACATTGGGCATTTCACAAGTTTAGGTGTGACCAAATAGGTTTGTTCAGATAAAGGCATGGTCTGTCAGGCAAACGCTTTGTATAAACAGAGCAGTGGTTAAAAAAAAAGAAGGAAAAATAGCCGATGAGCAGGAAGTGGGTATTTAAAGCTGCTGTTCTCTATGGATTTCCACCTCTCAATGCAAGATACTCTAGAGGCTTGGAATTGTGCGTAAAGCTGAATTTGGGACACCCTTAAAAAAGGTAGGGTGGGAAATGTTTTCTAGGATTTTTTTTTCTCAACAGCATTGCTTGAAATTACCTTCACACCCCCCCCCCCCCCCCCTTCCCCCCCAGTGCAGCCAATTAATTAAATGCTACAACACAAAAATTAAATATCTTAGTCACTCGTGGAACAGAAAGGACAGAAAAAACACCATTTAATCATTTTAAGCACCCGTTCTGACAGATTGGATGATGATATGTCTTTTGAAATCAACTACTTTTTGCTAGCATACGACATCAAAATCAGATACACAAACCTATAAGGGATAGTATGACAGTAAAAGGTACCTATATTAAGTTGGAAAAGAAAATTATCCTGGAGAAACTGGTGCAAATAAAGACTCAAAAGAGAGTGGAGCAAGAGCAGATTGGCTTCGGTGGCATCAACTGAAGCAACAGAGTGGTTGCAAAGTGACCATGAATCTGACTTTCGGAGAAAACAATCAATGTTCCTGTGCTTTAAGTGTGACTTCATGGGAATTCCGCAGAAGAGAGTTTAAACTTTAAACTTAGACTTTGCTCGGACTGTTTTTCCAGGATCTCATACCCCACTTTTAACCAGTGCTCAAAGCCACAAAGAAAAACGTGAAGTCTAATTCACAAAACTGTTTTTTCACTGATGAATCTTGTGCTGCTGAAAACCATCGACAGTTGTGGCTGGTAGACGATGGTAAGGCCGTGACATCAGGTTGGTGACGGTGGGGTGATGTTTTAGATAACATTTGAATCACAAAATCATCTATGGTAGTTTTGTTAAATAAAATCCAGATAATAATATAACCAAATCTAAATTTTTGGAAAAAAATTTTGGAGGGATGGAGAAGGGCTGATCTAGTCTCCTAACTGAATTCTGTAATCTGCAGGGAGCAAGCAAGATGGACATGTCCTGCATTGAATCAAACACTAATAACTAGGCAGCATAAAATTCGTTTTCACTACGTCAAGGGGTTTCACACCGCACTGTCAAAAGGTCAGTTTTAATCTAGAATCTATAATTGTGAGTCTCATCTGCACTAGCAAGTCAGAGGTAGCCTTGGACGTTCAACTTATTGCAACGTTCAGATATTTATGCTTATTAAACATTCTAGGCTTCCGCCCCTTATGCAACTGGAGGGATGGAGCTTTCTGGAATTGTAACTGTCTAGCTGAAAACATAGATCTAGGCTACCCATCAGCTAGTAGCACTACCACACTGATACAAGCTTATTACTGATTCATTTTTGTCTATTGCTACCATGAATCATCACAGATATATTGGAAATGACTGCGCCCTGAACCTTTTTGCAAAGCTGTCCACTTGAATGTGCATCCTTCCTTCATTCATTTATCCCACCTCTCTCTCTCACGCTCCTTTCCCTCCACAACAGCCCTAATACTTCTCTCTCCGCAGAGTTGTTAAGTAGCCTGCCTGGTCACGCAGGGTCAGCCTGGTTTGTTGATTTAATCCTTGTCTGATGTTGTCTCAGCCCCGTGGCCAGACTCAAATGACTGCAGAAGCGGCTGACCGGTCCTCTCCCCTTCAGCCGCCTGATAACGCCTCTCCTCAGAGCCCGCCGCTCCGATCTGATCGGAAAGCTGATGAGAAGCAGCCGCTGCATGCTCCCACTGTTTACACGGGAAGGTTTACAATCCTGTTTGATGAAGGCGGATGGACTGACTGGAGCAAGGTTCACATAGGAATGCAGTGGAATTGTTAAAGCTGGATCTAATGCATCTCATCCAGCTGTATGAAATGTAAATGAAAATTCTTTCGGGAAATCCAAGAAGAGATGGCACACAGTACACTACAAGTTTGTTATTGGAAAAAGCGAGTCTTCAGGAACCACTTATAGATACGCTTTGTATTTTTTTTTCCCCTCCAAAAAAAAGGGCCAAACTTTTTTTTTTATCTTATCACAGGATCTGAGCAATTACGTCTCCAGCCTTTGGGGGATTTCTTTAGACATTGGTTGCCTTTTCAGTCCAATTATTTACCTGATGCCAGCTCATAAAGTCCTGCCAATCAACCAAGAAGAAAAGTCATCAAATTTAAGGGAGCCGTTGTTGAATCGAGACAACTGAGCTAATGATAAGTTTAAGATTTATGTGAAGGAATTTGTTACTTAGAATCTGTCATGGAGTTCCGGAATTGTTTTTTATTTCTTTATATTCTTTCTGTGATAAGTATGCCTGATAAAGTTTGACTCAAATCAACAATCCTATACTGTTTAGCGCATGTTGGGTTTCAGGGGTAGATGGAAAGGTAAAGGCAAGATAGCTTGGGAAGGGAAGCCCAGACTTCCATCTTCTTTGTCACTTCTTCCTTCTCATCTGAGAAAATCCAAAGGAGGTCACAACAAGCCTGGAACAGCTCACCAGGGCGTCCAGGAGACATCCTTACATAATGTCTGCGGCTCCTCTTCTCCCAGACAACCTCAGAGGAAGTTCATATCACCCTCTGGGTCACTTCTGCCTTGTGTGCAATTTGAGGAAACTGGAAACTCTTGGACAAAAGAATAAAAAGTTTAAAAATCTACTGAAGCTGAACAACTGATAGCAATATCATCATGAAATGGGAAAAGAAAATCCAACAAAGACCAGACTAAAAAGCGATGACACACATTTGGACCTTCACTGATCCATCTACTGTACTGTCCACTAATGCCTCCTTAGAAATGCCCTCCATGGAATGGTAGCCATTAAGAAATAGAAAGAAAAGGCTTAAGTATGGCAAATAATGCAAGAAATGGACTAAAAAAATGAAATGACAACAGTTAAATCCTCCATTAGATCCCAGACCCCAACATTACTGAACAAATGTGGGCAAATTTGAAAACATCTAAAAAAGGTTATTTAAGAAGTCTGGAGACTTAGAGGGTCTGTGACGGTCCAGAAATAATATGTTATATTGACATTTTGGCTGATTATTACACTACTATCTCTGTTTTTGTCTTACAAAGTGTATTTCTGCTCATTTTTCTGTTTATGTAGCAATGAATGAGTTATAGTATTAACAAGATTCTGCCCAGTACAGTACACGTGGAACCCATGCTTCTGCCCATTGAGCACTAGCAAGAGATTAAATGCCTTTCTCAATGGCTTCTCACTGGTCGTTCACAGAGCTCAAAGCATTAATCATTCATTTTCCCCATCCAGATTTAGCTAGTCTTTGGCAGATCGGAGCTGGCAACTGTTCCTTCCTATATGCACCCAAGTTTGTTCAAATGGTCATGAACACTTAAAGCGTTCTCAGGATTGTCGCTTTTCGGTGAGACTACATGAGTAACAGCTCAGGTTTACTGCCTTTCTTAAACTTGTGCACACTTAGCGATAAATACATGAGAGAGGGAGAGGTCGTGAGTAAGTGAGTGTGTGCATCCCTTCATTTTGGTAATGGAAATTCTGGGAACCCTTTAGTCGTTGCCACTGGTAATGGAATGAGAACATATGTATAATTTAAAGCTCTGCTACAGGCTCCCAATGAGGCAAAGGCACACACACCCCTACCCGAGCAAACACACATATCCACAGGATGCTTAATCACTGGCGGTGTTTCTTCATCTGGGTGAGTGAAAGTGGCACTAATACAGCACTGTAGTTTCAGCTCGTTTAAAGTCTCACCAAATACCCCTCTCTGCTTATTATTCTGCCAGTTGGCCCAGATGAGTCAACACTACGCAGTGATAACATGAAGGGAAAATAGTTGAGCTTACTTCACGGCAGAGCAGTGTTACAGTAAAAGATTTGGGATTTGCACACGCCTGTCCTATTGATCAGTAAGCAAACCCAACCAGATTCAGAGACAAATGCTCTGAAGCTTGCATTTTCAGCTGAATTGAAATTGGTCCAGCTTTCACTTTAGCATTTGTTAGCCGGGGCCAGTGTGAATGTGTGTGCGAGAAAGAGCGAGTCTTTTTTCTTTTTTCACAAAAATGTCAGTAATGCCTCCTGGCTTCTAGCTGGAAAGCTGTGAGGTTTTTGTGAATGCCCTTCCCTTCATTTTAGCTTCTGAAGATGTTTGAAAATGTCAAATAGGCTTGATTTACTCCCTCTTATCAATGCAATGCTGATTCTTTTTAAAATGATTCACTAAATATCAAACCTGAAATCATTATTTTCAATCAGGTCTCAGACTGCTACAGCTTTACTTTCTTGTCCAAATACAGTCAGTTCCGGCTCGAAAAAAGATCCAAGGTGGGTATGGTTGAATCCCTCTATTATGACCTGAAAACATTTTTCAATCAATGAAAACAATAGTTGTGTTTCTATTTCAGTTTTTTGCTAAATAAAAGTGACATTAAAAAAAATTCCACAAAAGGCAATTGCATTGTGCAGGTGTTTCCACAGAAAAGTATTTAAGTTTTGTAAAATCTTGTCATGTTAGACTCCATTTAAAAAGGAGGATGGAGACTCAAAATGTCATGCGTTTTGGAGCCCCATCAATAGATGAAGGAAGCAGCTGATAGTTCAGAGGCAAAGTCCATATATATGGAAGTAGACATGAAAAAAAAGGGACAAATTCTGGATTTAGAATTGTAAAATGACTTGGAATACATTAAATAAGTTGTCACTGTACCTCTTTCCTTCAGGAGACCAATTCTACCCAGAAACGAGCAATTATTGCACTTTATCTTTGCAAATTGCTCCAAGTACACATCCAGTGACTTGTAAATGTGAAAAAATTGTTTCCATCACACTTAATATCCACAAATATCATCACATCTGAAAAACTGACTCATGAGAGTGTCAAAACAGTATATTTTTAGTATTTACTATAGGTTTTGCACAGTTCTATCAACAAAGGAAATACAGCTGAGTTTGTCCATCTCTCATGAGTAACTGTTGTGGCTTTACTAAAAATAAGTCACTCTGTTTCCTCACCGACCACTTCATTAGTTAAATCTTGCTATTAGCCTACCAAGTCAGACCTTCATTTCCAAAAAAAGCTTTCTTTTTTAACCTCCGCCAACGAGGTTATGTTTAAGCCGGCATTTGTTTGTTTGTCTGTCATTGTACAAGATTACTCAAAAAGTTATGGATGGATTTCGATTAAACTTTCAAGATATCTTGGGGATGACACAAGGAACAACAGATTGCATTTTGTTGAAGATCCAGAAGAGATTACGGATTCTGGATGACTTTGAAATATTCGTTAGCATTGCAGACAATGGAGCTTGGTGGAGGTCTGTGCTTTTTAATTATCAATGGCTTTGGTCCATCAAGGAGTTGGAAACATTCCTCACATATTTTGCTCCATATTGAAATGATAACATCACACAATTGCAGTATATATGCCTGCTGCACAATGCACATCTATGATGACAATCTCTGATTCCACAAATGAAACATGAGAGAGACTCACCCATCCTTTGAAGTGACGCTGAGTGCTGGACTGAAGAGAAACTGAAGGTAAAATACAAACCAGAAGATGCTCTTTAGATTATTTCAATGTGTGGCATTTCAGGCTACAGCCCTCTCCAGACTAACAATGTGCATGAAGATACTACCCCATTACCATCTGATCACCTGATGCAATTAAGTGATGAGTAATGGCACACAGATGTTTAAAAAGGGCTGTACAAAGTCTGAGCACAAAACATCTATTAACACACAGAATCAACACAAATATACACCCATACATATGTGTACATGCATGTATAAGTCTGCTTGTGTGTTAATTATGTATTATTATATATAGATTTTTAGATGTTTTGTGCATGGACTTTGTGCAACCCTTTGTTAACAGCTGAGTCTCATTATCATCAGTTTATTGCATCAGGTGAGTAAAAAGTGATTGTATATATGGAGTTGTGTCTTTATGCACACTGTTTCTCTGAAGAAGCATTTAGCCTAAAATGTTACGTGTTAAGATAATCTAAGGCATATCTTCTGGTTATGGAATCTCCCGGTGGTCTTTAGGCCCAACTTGCACAAAGTGGAACGATAAAATATCTCATCAGCCCAATGTTTATTAGAAGAACCACTCTACACCCTTAACCACTGCTTCTCTAAGATCCCCTCACAGGATTTGCATAAAAAATGTTCAGTTTAGTCCAAGTCATTTCATGCTTGAGAGTTGAAATGAGGTCTTTTTGCCCATATGCTGCATTTAGTTTCCCTCAAACACGGTGCTGTGCACCGTATAATCAAGCATATGTTAGTCCTCTATGTTGAGAGGACACTTTTCAAGAAGTCTTGAGGTTTGTCTAGATGCAACTTTGCAAACCTAAACTGTTTAAGAAAGACTATTAAAATTCCATACAAGCCGGTTCAGCTGATTTATTTTATGAACTTTACCATCATGCAAACTGAGACATAGTTATTTTTCTGTAAATGTCATGGGAAGGACTTACTTGTTTTTCCAATCCAGTCCTGGGGAAACTGACAGCAGTCTTAAAAGATTACTGCTGGTAAAAAAAATCTTTACTTTCAAATGATAGACTCCAAAGAAAGTGTCCTGATAACCCTTTCCATAATAATGTGTAGCATTGGTTCTGTGTTTTGGTTTGAGCTGAATATGCCCCATGTGCCTTCCACATGTGTTATATTTACCTTACTTAAGACCAGAATATTCTTAGAACCAAACTTTGCAACTATTAAATAGGGGGCAAAAGTAAATAAAAAACTTGATTGCTATATTAGTCATTCAAATGTAAGGGATATCATTATCAGAGTCTTCATTGCAGTCCTTATATGATTCGTCACCCAACCGATGAAATGATGGCAAATAAAAAGTCAATCGACTCATGCAGAACACAAAAGAATTCTTCCCACGAGAGCGGAGCAATTGGATGATTCACGTTATAATCATCAAAGGAGATGTATGTTAGTATAAAATCTGTTGTCAGTATCATTTGTACACAAAAAGCTCTCCACATTGTTGCTCCATTTTGCCCTGTAATTGGTATTTGCCAGACGACATTTCAAAACACATTTGACTGTCATATCATTAACATCCACTCAGTTTCCTTGCATTTGTGTATGCAATTTGCATTTGATTCCTACCACCAAGCTATAATTTAGAGTGTGTGTGTGTGTGTGTGGTGCAACACGCAAAAGGATGAGTCAGGACATCATAATGACTCGGAGGCATTGTGAGAAATGGTTTTTGCATCCTCCTTTCCAAAACCTGTCAAAACAGCTGCATTGTGTTTCGTCTCTGAGCTGGAAAGGCGTCCTCTTGACGAATAATTCTGATTCCAAATGGCGGACTACAAAAAAAGGCCACACCGTGCATCCACGAGCTGATCTCCTTCCTCCCTCTTTTTCCCTGTCCTCTCTTTCATTTCTTCCTGTTTTCTTTTTTTCTACGGGCTTGTTTTACAATGAACTGTGGGAATGCAATCATTGCGGCCGTTTTAGACGGAGGGAGACAATTTGGAAGAAGGGGGAGAGGAGGCGCTGTCTCTGGCATGTTTATAGAGAGCTATGCCAGTTGACGGTGGGGAAAAGGGAGGAGGAAGAAAGCGAAGTGAAGGGATAAGGAGAGAGCAAGTAAGGGGGGTGGGGGGGGGGTGGATGGAAGATTGCACAAGGAAGGGAGTGATGGATGAAGTGAGGGATGACTGCCGTGGCAACTCTGACGATGTCATTTCCTCCTGGCTTGTGCTGCTGGTTCTAACAGAGCCCCCTGCCCCGCCTCCACCCCACCCTGCCCCCCGCGAGCCCTACGGATACTTCTCTCGCCCTCACGCATTCATCCAAACAGACACTCGCTCCCTTCCTCATTCTATTAATCTCCCCTTTCTCTCCTCCATGTTAGCACGGTGGGCCTCCCTCGAGACTGATTACAGTGGACTGCGCGTGCACGCGTCCGTGTCAGAGTGTGTGCGTGCGTGTATTCCTCCTACTTCCCCACCCTCCCCTCACTTGTGGCAGACACTTGCTGCAATAAAGTAAATGAGGTTGGGAAATGGCGAGACTCAAGGTGATATTTCAGCGAGAAGCTCCCCAGAAAAAACAATGTGGGAGGCAGAAGTGTGTGATTGATTTTTGTGTTTTGTTTTTGCGTGAGTGGGGAATTTGGCCCCTTATACTTTAGAAAATTTGGGCGGGGTTTACAGTTTGTTTGACTTTCAGGATATCCCTTAAAAAACTCTGTTATGGCTGAGAAGAAGTAGATCAGGTGAAGCTAAAGCTTCCTGTGCAGCGTAAATCATTCCGAGGGTTGCATTATCTATGCAGTGCACACTATATATCTTCACACAAGCAGTTAGACCCAGGGTAAGAGCTAAGTGGCTGTTGTACGATGAGGAAAAAATATATATATTCACCTCAGAACCTTCCCACGATTCTTTCTCATCATACTCCGGTGGTTTATTGTGAGCTTGACTTTTATTATTCCTTGGATTAAACACCTTTGAGGATGGGGGGTGGGAGTTTGCTAGAAATTAAAGTCAACAACAGCAGCAGGAACAGCGCATGAGCCAAAACTATCTTTCAAAACTTAATATATCAGGATGTACAGTTATGCAATAAAAGGGGCGCTTCCCTGGTTTGACCCATGGCATGGGAGAAACGACACCGGTTAATTAATAATTTCTTCTGTGGGTTTGGAATGAACCTTCAAACCCTTATACAGAATTAAGGCGTTTTTTGTTTTTTTTACATTTGAATAATATACCATCTTTTAAACCTACATAATCAAGAAACTTTTTTTTTCTAATATGACAACTGCACGCTGTCATTTTCTGTCTTGCAAAATACAAGTCTGAGAATTGGCTGTTTTAATATACATCAACTCTGACTTAACCAGCTGTTTAAATAAAACATATTTGAAAGCTTTAAAGTACACATGAGCATTTTATTTTAAATTTGTGATCAGATGGAAGCACAACATCCACACCTTTAAAAAAATCTAGTAGTGAATGCTTCTCTGAGAATAAATAGACAAATGTTGTTGTGATACAGTTTTTACAGTAGTAGACTTCACCTATATCCAAAATGAGGTGAATTCAGGGTGTAGCCAAGGGTTAAACTGGAATTGCCATGGGGGTTTTGACCAGTTACAAACTGATATAAAGATTTGGCTATGATAACAATACTCAGGATAGTTTATTTCTAATAAAAGGTCACAATAAATTAGATAACCATGTTCTTGATAACAGTACAGTAATTGTATAGCATCATCTCACCATCTTGGCTAATTTGTTTGTCCAGTTGGTTAACAGTTTAAAGGTGGGTATTTAGCAATGTACACTGAGCTATCTGCCTTTCTAAAAATGTCACTTACTGTAGAATCAACTTTATTTTTTAGCATTGAGATTTGGCCAGGAGGTTAACTCTTTCCCTACCAGAAGCAGCCTTTTTGATCAAAATCCACTTACCTTTTAAGAGCCACTAAGAACGCTGTGTAATTTCAGATAGCAATTTCATTAATCTACATATTTTTGCATCTTTTCATAAAGTTTTCCATATTGTTCATTATTAGAAATTGAGCAATAATTGATGAGTAGCCTACAGTACATACAGCCATACATTTTCAAGCAAACTCCAATGACTTGGGGGATTTTATTCCAGTTTTTTTCAAATTTATCACAAATATTAACCAGGATTCCATGAACTGATTTAGTTTTAGCGTTCAAGTCACTCACCATTCATTTTCCATCAAAATTGTGGTTGGTTGGTTGATTTATTAGTTGTGGTTGAATGGTACACCATGCAGAATTTCCAGTCTCTAGGATTTGGGAGCCCAAAACGAGCTGTCTGAATTGAATCCCTCCACTCTGTTATCAAAATACCATCACCTGAACTCCAACTGTCTCCAAGATGATGACTCACTGCCATTTGAATTGTCTTCTGTCTCTGCATGTTCGTGAAAAATGTCTGTCGCAATATGCTTGTCCTGCCTGTGATCATCACCTCCACTGTCACCCCCATCAACCCTTAGGCGTCGAATAAGTTTTTCCGTGGAGCAGGTATTTTCTATCCGAAGTGTAATGATGTACACTGGGTTGCTACAGGACACCAGTTATTTGGGTTCAAAAAAACTTGCAGCCCCTCCCTGTTTTTCAAAAGAGTGACTTCAGTGTCTGTTTCTGGACCAATTAGTGCCATGGTCATTCACAAGATCCACAACAGCACCCTTATAACTTTATAACATTACAACTGGGAAAACAAGACTGATGGAATGTCTCATAAATGGCAGGGAACGATTTAATGGCAAATTTTTCCATTACATCTCATGCTTACCAAAGAGTATTAAAAATTCGGGTAGATTTCATAATTTTCTAAAGGAATCCATTGTCTCACTTTATTTAGCTTTTAACTCTACCAAAGGCAAATGTCCAAAAATGTCAAATCTTCTCTCCTTCTACAATCATTCATGAATTCAGCTCAATTACCACATATAGTGATAAGAAAACTGAAGTGATTTTAAAAGAATGTATTATCCACACCTTATGGAAAGCTTTAAAAAACAAAGGTTAATAATAATTAGAAAGACATTGCAACAGTTTTGACCATATCACCAAAATTTAACTTTAAGTAAGTACAGTGATATTTCATAAAGTTTTATTGTTGAATATTTAGCCTAAGTCTTGCATGTTTATTTACTTTTGTATTTGTAATGCGGTCCATAGGAAAAGGCAGATAAATGGTCATCTTTGTGGTTTAGTCAGTTTTTCTACAACAATTATCATTCATAATTACTAGTAGTTTATAGTTGCATTGAGAAATAATTATACATTTGCATTTCACAGCTCGAAAATTAAAACATTCATTTCATCAGCTGTTGTACTTTTACCTTTTCTTACATTTACTGTTGCAGTTGCAGTTCATTTAGTTTTCAGCAACGCTTTGAAATTCTGTTGTCGTCTCAGCTCTTACCAATATCAGAGCAGCTCACCATGTGTTTCTCTGTGTGTTCTTAAAGATTATGCAATCACTTGTGATTTCAGGACCCCTGGGTGCTTTGGCTGACAAGCTCTTGCTAAGAACAAAGCTTTGAATTCTTCCCTTCCAGGGGGCAGTTTGTTGCGAGCTGGCTTCAACCAACCATTTCCACGAGTCTGATGTCTACTTCAATCCCAGTAACTCTTGTTTCATGCAAATACAGTATCTCTAAGGAAATAAAGATTTCGGTAAAAAAAAAAATGAACATACATAAAGTTTATTTCGATACAGACAAACAAACAGATACAAACTTCCATATAGCCAATAGAAAAAGACTCACATATCCATGTGATAAAATGTATGACACAATTATTTGCTTAATGATTTGAAACATCCAGTTTCCTGCCAGTGGAAAGATATAATACCAATATATAATGTCTAATATAAAGGCACCATTAATATAAACTATATATGTACATATTTTGAACAAGATAAGCATCAGTGAGTTGTATATATAAGGGTAGGGCCTTGCTTAATTTATTCAGGCAATCCCAAACCAAATAATCACAAAGGCTTCTTATTATGAGTCCACAGACTTTTATGGGACCCTGCCTCAGATCAACTTTCGGCTTTTATTTAGGTTTATGGACAAGGGTTGTCTGTTAAGATATGAGTGCAATGAGGTGAAGTGGTTTTCTGTGGTTCTGACTAATCAATAATTAGATGAGAGAAAATACAGACAAATTCAGTACAATTATAACTCCGGTATTTTCACATCTATAGTGTTAAGATGAGCTGTGGCGCTGAAAAATGGAGGACTCAAAATGCAGGTACACTGGGTGTTTATTGTCCCAAAACAGAAAAAGCCAACAGGGCCAATGTGCAAAAACAAAAGGAGGCTGCCAAAAGAGCGGGTGATGGAGATATCCACAACCGAAAAACGCAGGGGACAAAAACACCAGTGGGTCTAGGTTGATATTGGATGGTTTGGCTCAGTAAACAAAAAGCTTTTTGATTTATAATGAACGTGACACAGAAACAATAAATGACAATGGTGAACATGCAGTATTTTGTGTCCTTTCTTCTTGAATATTTAAATACAATGCTGTTATGACCTGTAACGTATCAAACTGCCCCCATTGTTGAAAAGAGGTTTGAAAAGTCTACTACACCAAAGATTCTTAACCATGGGGCTGCTGCTCATGGTTTGAGCGGCACCTAAAGGGCAAAATATTTACTCATGTTGCTGTAGGCCACAGGTATGCATAACGTAATACATGAAAAATTATTGAAAAAATTATTGAAAATTTTAAGTGAGCTGTTAGAGAAGTTCAGTTGCAATGCAGCATCCCATTACTTGGTGGTAATGCATGAGGTAGTTGTGAGTAGAAGAAGACACTTTGCCAGCAAAGGTTATTACAAGGTAATTTTAAAACAAAAGAAAATTTACAAAAATGGTCCAGAGGCCCTCCTAAAAGGTAAAAATATTGTACATTGACAATCCAATTCATGAAGTATGGTGCTGTAAATGAGGGTGTAAATGCAGAATCACAGAGGTCTAGTGTCAGCTAATGCTATCCATCATTTTATGGCAGGAGGAAGGAGGGCCCGCGCAGGGATTGAACCCACCACCTCCTGGGTGAAAGTCTAATGGATGACCAGTCAGGCAAAATGATATCCCTGTGGCCAAGTAGGGCACATAATCAATCGGAGGCATTGTGACAGGACCCTCACTGTCACAATTGAGGCAATGAAGCCTTCAACACTAAAACAACATCTACAACTAAACATTTAACACTTGTGGAAGCGTTATTGAAAATTTTAAGTGAGCTTTTAAACTTTGAGTGCATTTGGTTTAGTTGTACATGTTGAACTATGGGTAAGATCTATATGTTTCAATGAACCCCGGGGCCACTTTTATGTTGGAAAAGCTGGGCTCCAGCTCAGTTGGGGGTTGGAAAATTCAGCTCGTTGAAGTTTGCTTTCATACTGCACTTTTTGAATAACCCATTGCCTTCCTTGTAAGAGGTTTGCTTTCATGTAATATCTCAAGATATCAAGATGGAATGTAGGTACTTACTGACTTTTGATAATGATCAATAAACCAAATTTTTACAGTGCAATATATCTTCCTACTGCTTCTTGCTAAGGAAAGCAACACATTAAAGTTGGAGATAACTACTTGGAAAAGCTAAATGGTCTCCTTTGCCCATATTTCGAAGGACACAAATCTGAACCTACCATTTTTCATCACGTTTTTCTCAGATGCTTATGTAGACATTAAGTTGTCCAATGAAAATAACAGAGGA
The DNA here is from genome assembly GCA_036024015.1 of Craterocephalus amniculus. Classification (NCBI taxonomy): domain Eukaryota; kingdom Metazoa; phylum Chordata; class Actinopteri; order Atheriniformes; family Atherinidae; genus Craterocephalus; species Craterocephalus amniculus. The sequence goes on from JAVQJG010278140.1 coordinate 13,803, forward strand.
TGCTGGTCTACAGCCAAACGGTTGGGTTTGATCAAATCTGAAACTTATGTATCTGGCGAACATAAGTAATATCTCTGTCGGTACACTTATTTATCAACTTGTCTGATCTATTGTTCTCTGCTCCTACACTCAAACATTAGCTAAGCACTCAATTCAGCTGAACATGAAGCTCAAGCCAACTGTTAAAGCCATTCAACCTCACTGGCCTTGCACATAGAGTATGTCTCCTTTTAGGTATGAACCCAATAGGGCTCATAATCAATGTGTGCAAGTTTCCATCTATAATCATTATTCTGTTATAAAGAAATATAAGCCACCAAACATCAGCTAATCAAGGTTGAATGGAATTACCTAAATATTAGAAATGCCTTTGCACAGAAAGGCAGAGTGGAGCACTAACCCTATCTGGGTGCAGATCAAGTGTTGATTTTGCTAGAAATAATAGATCGTAGAGGTTATCCATATTTCCACCTTTTCTGGCTGTAACAATGCTGCACTACTTGTTTCTGTGAAGGATGCCTCAGCAAGGGACAAAAAAGACTGAAATATTTCCAAAAAGCCCCATTTGCACACACGCATCGCTCAGAGTGCAGTCAGACACAATCTTATGCCCGCTTACATAAACAGAAACACTCTGACATTTAATAAGAGCGGAGGAACGAAGGGGATGTCAAGCACAGTTGACGTCCTCACGCTTTCGGGCCTAGTGTCTGATGGTTAGTGACACATCACCCGGCTCCATAGGTGCGCCATTTGTAACGATTAGATCGTGATTTGGATGACACCGGAGGGCACATCCCATAGAGAGTACGAGAGAGGAAAGAGAGCAAGACAGACATGACAGAGAAAAAGAAGAAGACAGAGAAACAGAGGCCGGGGGGGTTGGGGTGAAGAGACAGAGAGATGCGAGATCATTATTTGTCTTGTCCATCAGTGACACAGGCTGCCTGTGATTGTGGTGGTGTGTTTTCTGAGCATGCAGCTTCCACCGCTCCCCTCAAAGTCCTTTTCAATAATGTAAATGTCCCTCACTGGAAGGCGTGTCTCCCGTGTTCTTAATTGTTTTTGGCCTGTTATGCCTTTGCGCCTTTGTGACTGTGTTAGTTGCCTGTTCCTGTTTACTTTGCCTGATTCTCTGTACACATTCCTCGCGTTGACACTACGCTCTTCTACACAAATGTTTGAAAGAGACCAGAACGTTGACGGAGAGAAAAACAAAGCTTGGCACAAACAGCACTGGTGTCACAAGACCAGAGTGAAATGAAATGACACAGGAAGTTTTTGAGTGGAGCGGGGGGGCAATAAACAGTACAGAAAAATCTGTGCCAAACCAGCGGCAGAGCTGCATGTAGAAAGACGTAGAAGCATAACAAAGAAAAACAAGGAAGAGACTTGGGAAGTAAAGAATTAGAGAAGCAAAAAAACAAGAGCTGGAGTCTGAACAGGAATTTTGAGTTAAAAAAAAGGGGGGGGGGCACAATAGAAGGCAGTCTATTTGTTTAGCTTATGTAGCACAACTCTCCTCAAACACACACATACAAACACACAACCACAACACTCCTGACAGACAGGCCTCCCTGCGGGTTGTTAGCCACGCTTGCAGAAATACAGCTTCATTTCTGTTGACAGCCGGAGGAAAATAATTGGCCGATAACAACTCATCAGAATGCAGGCGATATATATGATTTTCTCAGCCAGTTGTATCGGGGAAAATCAGCAGTAGTGTAAACAACAATACGGTGGGATTGTTTCATTCCTGTCAAGGCAGTGTCTGGAGTGAAGTTTGGATTTCCTAACACACTCATTGATTTTATAGATTTTGTTTTTCCTTCTTTTTGGTCTAGATGACAGTTACGTGTGAGGAACATGCATTCGGGTAAACCAAAACAAAAAGGATAAGGCAAAAAACAATTGCATATTCAATTTATGAACCATGTTTAACTTGGAGAAAATGTCTGTGAAGTCATTGTTTAGCAAACTGATGAAAATATCATGTATTTGTTTTGCCTGAATCTTTTGAGGCACAGCCATGGGAATTCTGGTCATTGTCTAATCATTTAGATAATAAAACAAGTGTAAGATGGACAACTGTGCCTTAAGTTCTTGGGTTCTCAATTATCTTTGCTTGGTCCCAACTGAATCTGTAGCAGAGTGAAGAAAGTAGCACCCCGACTGGTAAGAAAAGTCTAATTGCTCAAGTATTACATTTCTTACAGCTCCCACTTTTGGAATGAATTAGTCTTGTGTTACTTAACAATCCCAGGCTGTGACTCATCCACATCAGACAGCAACTGGACTAAATATCGAAATTTACCAAAATATTTTGCAGCTCAACAACGAAAACTATCTGAATGAAAGAGGGGATATGTAAGAAAATGCATAATCATAAGCCTTGTTTATCTATGTATGTTCCATTTGTCTGGGCTGTGTGTTTAAATGTACCAGCCAGTTATCCATGACCATCATGTTTTCAGCCAAATGCTCTCCATGACTGATGCTGCATTTCATCCTTGCTACACTTTCCATAATAGAGCAATGATGGAGTTTATGTGGTTGCATCCCCTATGAAAAAGGCAGCGTTTCTGTTATTAGGTTCAGTCCCTCCGCCCTTCGGAAAATATCTCAGAAGTGGGTGACCTGTACTAATTTTGTTGCTCGACACTGTCCCTGTTTAACACCAAAATCTCTCTTCAGGGTACCATTTGCACTGAGAGGAAATGGAACATTGAGGCCAAATGCATGCCATTTAGATGTATAATTTACATCTCCTGGGTTGCACATTAGATTGCGAATCTCTCCTTTGGAGATTTGCTTATGTATGGGGTCCTTTACAGATGAAATGCTGCTTTATAGCTAAAAGACTTGCCATTCAGAGAAACTGACTAATTACACAGTATGTGTTGTATTCTAAGATGGTGAAGTAGACTCACAAAGCAGCTACATTGCTATGTTTAATATATTCTATATATGTTAATCTTTTACATTGACTGTTATTTTGCTTTTGTGTAATCAGAACACAAAGTCATCAGTTGAGACAGTTGGTGACCTTAATCTCTTTGCAATTAGTTCTGCAACGTAATGTCTCCCACTCATCCCTGGATTTGTTTTCTCTGCCTCTATAGTGAAAATGAACATTAAGCGGTGACGTTTTGTTGGTGCTCTCAGTTGCATTTAATTTTTTCGCAAAGGATGGGTTTAGACCTAGCAGTTAGACCTAGAAGTTAAGTCCTCAGAGGAGTGTTTACCATAATAGCTTTCAAGTACCCATAAAATGGTGAATAGATTTGCCTGTGCAGATGGGAGACTCCAGTCTGCTTCGATTGGTGATATAAGCAGGCCTATTTAGGCTCCACCATCATCTGATTGGATGCAAAATTAGTATATGCCACATACTGTAGGATGAATAATTAACTGTTTTCAGGAAATAAAAAGCCCTGAAATTCCAAGAAAAATACAATATGATTCATTCATTCTTCATATCCATTTAATTTTATTCATGAGACGCTGGAACCCATCCCAGGTAGCTTTTGGATGGGCAGGCTATACCTGAATGGGTAGCCTGGCCTTCCCAGGGCACCAAGAACTAATTCTGCCAGTTTTCTTGGAGAAGCAGCCAAGAACCCACTCTGAAATTTGACATGAAGGATCTTCCACCATGACTTTTCATTGGGATTTTATATAAAGTTACATGAAAAAGAAAAGAGTCCTGATTCATATGAGGCATTGAGCGATTTGGAATTGCCTCTCCATGCCTGTTGCTATCCACTTTCCAGCCACTGAGAATTTTAAGGCCTTTTCACATGTGATTTTCCAAGACTATTCTATCGCTCTAATGCATGAGTATCAAATCATTAGCCTCAGAGTATAATTGCCTAAGTTATATTTTGCTAAATTGTTATATCTCTCTTACTGTACAGTACTCTCATAATTTTTCCTAATTGACTGTGCATCATTGCCTATAAAACCTTTGGATATGACTTAGGTAATTTTGCTCAGAGGCTAACGATTTGTGAAAGTGCAGTGGGAGAATGAAGCGGTTAGGGTGATGAACTAATGAACCAGCGAAGTAAGTGGGTACAGAGGTACAAAAGGCCTGCTTCTGTAAGCCACAATGGCAGGGCTACATTCAGACTGAAAAAGGATTTGGTTTGGAACCTGAACAGTGCGTAAATTTGGAGCAAAAATATATTTGTTCTTGTGATGTCAGCCGGGATTGGCAATGAAGAAGGAATACCATAATAGTGGAGAAGACTTTGATAAAAGTAAAGCTGGAAATGGTGTTAGCATGTCTATCTTTCAAGCTGCTAGACATCGGGATGTGTCATTGGCCAGAAAACCAGGTGTTGGGACTTATAAGTTCACAACCACTTCAGAAGAAGGTGTATGAATCAATAAATAAGTATCTTATTAAATGTGATATGCTACAGTATCCACTTGAATGCAACTTCCCCACACACACATCCCAAGTGTTAGAATAGACTTAATGCCCATTGCTATTGTGCAGTTTGACACATGGTACAAAAGCTCCTGAGCCTCTCTGTGGAACACCTTAATGACAGGAATCTGTTGCTAATGTTATTAAAAATATATTCAATGGATGAAAACAGTAAAGTATATTTCTGTTAGAAAAGCATAGCGTAATATTATAACCTGGTGAAGAGTTGTGACTTGACTTCTGTACAAATTTCTTTATCAAACAGAGAGAAGCTTCAGCTTCCTTCCGTTGGCAGCATCTGCTTGTGGGATTTGGTGTAGTTAAGGTTAGAGAAAGGTTACAGTAAACTAACAGAGTAAAGCAACCAAAAAATGTCTGTTTACTGCCTTCTTTGTCTGCAACAATGGCATAAAACCAAACTTAATTATCACCCCCGACTGTATCTCAGTGCCCACAACTTTGCAATATGCATTTTTCTCTTACTCATGTTAGTCTATGCATTTTGAATTATTACTGTTGTACACATTTGCGGGGACTACTTTTAGGCACCTGGGGAGTCAAATTTCTCTATTTTGTGTGATCCAAAATATTCCTTTGTAAGAGTCAAATAAATGCCAAACTGCCTCTGCTTTACAAGTCAAAATACTGTCAACAGATGGGCATATAAAGACTTTGACTGGAGAAAAAAAAAGGGAGGAGGGGGACAAAAAGAAACTGCAGTACTACACTGTAACGAATGGATGTGAAATGTACAGTTATTTACTGTATTGAACACAGTTAACTTACTGTGTTTTAATTTTACAGTGTAATATTGTAAAATTTGCAAGAAAACCTCACCCAT
>JAVQJG010278161.1:0-13547 GCA_036024015.1 Craterocephalus amniculus
GTCCACAAAAATGTCAATATTCCTCCATACTGCTCGTCCAATGCAGTCCGCGTGTTCTGTGTGGGTAGCGTCCGTAATTTACTCGCAATGGCATCATTTAGTATATTTTTAGAGCCTAAGCCATGGCCCAAACCGTTAGCCTGTTCACTGCCTGGATGCGCATACCTGTGCGATGCACGTGCGCGTGTGCCACTGCCGCCAATTCATCCAGCATCACGTCACGCCTTTAATGAAAACTCATTGAGATTAAAGATTAAAAATCCTCTTTCAAGAGTAACCTGGCTAAGATAGCAGAATAAAATCAACACCATAAAACATAAACATAAAGCACACAATCAAACCACGAGTACCAGTTTGGAGTTTCATTAGTTATCCAGACCATGTGTGCATGCCTGAATGCATAAAGTTGTGTTTTTGGAGAGATATCCTCTGTTTGCATCTATTATTGCGTTCTTTTCAGAGTGGCTTTTGGCATGATGTTTGAAGCACCGTTAAACCAAAAAACTACAATTGTCTTACACCAAAATACTGATGAGAAAAAAAACATATAATTTAACACACACTACAAAATGGAGTCCATGGAATGTGGCTCAGCCAGGTTATAGCATGCCTAACGTTCAGTTTTCTTTTCAGTTCCCCATACAAGATCACCTTCCATTTCTTTGTTTTCTGTTGTGTTTAGCTTCTAGATGGGAAAATGCACAAATTTGCTGTTTGTTTTGATTTTCAGTTTTCTTTATGTTTCAACAGGAGTGAAGAGGTCTTACACATTTGGACCTGCAGGAGGTGGCTATGAGGATCCGGTTCAGTAAGTAAAAAAATTTCAACGAAATTACATTTTATCAAAACTACACAAGTTAATTTGTCCATGGAAATAATGACTACAAGCAACAATGAGGCCATAATATTTTGCTGTTGCAGGGAAAGAGAGAGGCAATCTCAGTCCTCAAGTTTCACCTCCACTGAGGTCCAGGAAGGGGCACCAGTCCTGTCCATACTCCAACCAAGACCAGTGGTTTTACAGGGTATGCAAGTGCGCAGGGTGCCTTTGGAAATGCCTGAGGTTAGAAGTCTTTGTTTTATGTGGAAAGTTATTCCAGGTACAGTGTGGTGGTGGTAGTTCAGAACTAATCACCAGTTTCTCAAATTCTCTTTAGTTTGATCTTGATCATGAATCCCTGCAAGAGTCCCATGAAAATACACTAATGATCGAAGAGAAAGCCAAACCGAAGCAGTACTATCGCTTTTGGGTGCTACCTGGGAAGTGGCTGAGGGTCCGATACGATCGACTGGCTCTTCTGGCCTTATTGGACAGGTAAGCCGAGACTGACAAAACTACTGTTATCTTGTGTTGACAATTGCATGCTATAGTAAATTGAGTTGAACATGAAGCAAGCAGACATAGCAGCTAGTAAAAGTTGTTACTTTGTACTCTGATCTGCTGGCCTGCATGTTGTCTCTACTTGCTGGTTGATACTCTGGCTACATTCAAATGTTTCGTCCAGACTTAATTATCTTCATAATCTCCAATGTTTGTGTCAGAAAAGGGCCCAGTCTCTTCTTTTACTCAGTATTGAAAGTCAGGACACCTCTCCTTCCAGTGGTACTGATGCCCAAAAGTTCAGAAACTTTTACCTAGGTTCTGTTACACTGTTTATCTCAGTGGGTTTTTTAGATCAAGTTGATATTGTTTACCAAAGAACATTTTAATATTGACTGTAGTGAGACAATGGTGATGAAACCTTATTGTTCCAGGAATATTGATTGCTCTGTATTTTGTTGCCAGGAACCGGCGTGTTGGAGAGAACGTGTTTGCTATTGTTCTGGCCAGTCTTGTGGCCTTCCTGGGGTTCCTACTGCTGCTCCAGGGCTTTTTCAGGGACATCTGGGTCTTCCAGTTCTGCCTGGTCATTGCTAGCTGCCAGTACTCTTTACTAAAGGTACCCTGTCTCTGGATTTCAGCAAAAATATGTTTTGTATGTGGAACGTGCGTTTGTCATAATATCTATCTCATTAATACGACAATTGCAGTGTTTGTATTCAGGATCGTCCATCCTTTGGAATCAGGTGCATATTTTTGTGCAAATGTTTTCTGCATTTTTCTCATGTTGCAAAACGGATGTATCAGGCTGCTGAATTTTTGGGGGGAATATTTTCTGTGTGCATTTTAAATTATTATTATTATTATTATTATTATTATTATTATTATATAAATATATATGACACCCACATTTAATATCTCTTTTTCCACATTTTGTCATCCTTTTATTTTATAGAGTGTACAACCAGATGCAGCCTCCCCCATGCATGTAAGTACTTTTGCTATATTTTAAAATATATTCAGAGAACAAACGAAACGCACTCACTTGCTTGTCTCTGTCTCATTACCAGGGCCATAACTGGATCATTGTGTACAGTCGGCCAGTCTACTTCTGCTTGTGCTGTGTGATGATCTGGATTTTTGACCTATCTGGACGCTCTGGAAGTCTGCAGCCCTTTTCCCTCTATGGTGTCACCTTCTTCTCTGCATACTTTATGCTCTGTGTCAGGGATGTGCTGATTGGTTAGTCTTAATGTAACTTTTCAGATCTTTTCTTTTTTAGTAGGTGTATAAGGCACCAGTCATCAGATAATTAACATACACTACAAGCACTTGGTTTTAAGTCTGAATTGGTAACACAGAAGCCTGAAAAACAAGTATAACTTAGCCCTAAATTGTATAAATGTGTTTTTTAAGCCACTGCAGTATATATGGAAATCATTTAAGGCTAATTTTTGTTCTCCTCCTTTTTTATCCCACAGTTTTTGCCTTGTGTTTCCCGGTCATTTTCCTGTTTGGGTTGCTACCTCAGGTTAATACTTTTGTGATGTGTCTGCTGGAGCAGATCGACATGCACATTTTTGGTGGAACTGGTAAGATTATAACTACATACAACTACATACAGACATGATTGTGTTTATTACCTTGTCAAGAATTTGATAAGTTTTCCATCATTGGAAAGATGGCCGCTTTAGAAACTACACACTGTCACTTGTTACTGCATGTGTTTATTACCTCGTTCAGATATGCACATGTGAGGAAATTAGACTCACTGAATACTGCAGTGACAATGTCATAAGCCAGTCATGATATACAAACTGTAACTATCTGGATAACTAAGCAGCCATGTGTCTCATGGCAGTCCTGTATCTCATCAGCCTAAAAAGAAAAATTGAAAATGGTTTCCACTAAGAAAATGTTGATTTCCCCCTTTATAATGTTGAGTAATCTCTCTCTCTTCTTCAGCCACAACTAGCCCCCTGTCATCTCTGTTCAGCCTCATACGCAGCATCTTTGTGGCTGCTCTGCTGTATGGATTTTGCCTTGGTGCAATTAACGTAAGTTTATTGGACACACTGGCCCTCATTTATCAAACGAATGTGGAAATGAGCACAAATCTGATCGCAGGAATGATTTTTCAGTTGGATCCATGTGTGATTCATGTTTGTGTCTGATCAATCCTGGCTGTGAATGATTGGACTTGAAGAGATCCCTGCGGTCCTTGAAAACACAATTTTGTCGCACATGCATGTACTGCTCTTCCTGTAGTAGTAAGCTTGTAAATCGGTTTTGTCATTGTCTGATAGGCTAACTGTAAAATCTCTTCTTTAACACTAAAAGGAGTGACCCCAGTGGTATTTAGACCACTGCGTTTAGACTTCAATTAACTCCCCTAAGAAGAACACAGCTTAATACTGGCCTAATTATAATCAAACAATGACGTCAGATAAACTATAAAGCATCAATTGTAGCCTTATTTGCTGGGAAACAAACTGAATGTACTTCAATTTGCACAGCTTAAATAGGCTATTTGTTTATAAGAATAAATAAATAAAAACTGGACAGCCTGAAGGGATGGAGAACACCCAGATATGATGAAAATCATCATGATGAGTTAGGCTGTAAGCGGGCAAGAATATTTATAGTTGTCATTAGAAATATTCATACCCTCCCATAAAAGAGATGGGGAAAATCGCTAAAATAAGCTGAAATTGACAAAAGTAATAATAAATAAAACCTTTTAAAAAAAAGCATTACACTCTTTTTTAATTTTGGTTCAGTAGAAATATTTAAAAAAAACAAGCAAACTAATTTGACAAACTAATAATCATGATGTTACTCAAACTAATATTTTGTTGAGGCAATCAGTGCCAACAGGTGTTTTTGTAGCTCTTCGTCAGATTGCAGCACCTCTTGGCAAGAATTCTGGCCCTCTGCTCATCAGTAAAGTGTTATCATTGGTCCAGGACTGCTTTGCTTGCTTGTTTATTTATTTATTATTATTTTCACCTACACTACTTTCTGTGAGGATAAAACAACTGTGTAAAAGTCACAGCAGTGCAGATGATGTCTCCTCCTGCAGCACCAGTGCACGCTTTGTCTCAAATGCGGCAAGTGGCATAGTTCTTATGTTTTTTTCCTCTGTATCTGGCGCTGCATCCTTTTAGGAGTTTGCTGCAGGTTCAGATTGTGCAGCAGTTCATATTGCTCCACCTGCCTTTCTGCTAAAGAAACCTCTTTCAGCTCTTTGGGTGTCTGTGAACTTCATGAAAATGATGTAGAAATTAATTCCTTTAAGGCAGAATATATTATAAAGTCCAGCATGGATTCATCTCAGGATACCACCTTTACAGAAAATTTCCACATTATCTGATCAAAAACATCAGGAAATTAAAAATAGAACAGAGCAAAATCCCATGTGGTCAAAATGAACCTGTGACTGAAATGGATAGAATTAATCCCTTTTCCTCTGCTCTTTACATACAAAATATTATTTTAATGAAAATTCATAGAATTTTAGGAAAAGTCAGGGACCAACAAAGCTTCACAACTAACAAAGTTATTGAATATGCTAATTGTCATGTCTTAAGCCGTTTTTCTCATATTTTCCTAGATTAGTTTGAGTGCACAGTATGCCGATATTAGTAAACTATTTTGTTTCATTTTTTTCATTTTGGAAATCCATTTTAGGATGACAGTTTGTTTATCGAAATAATTGTTTTCAGGGTCTGCTGTGCTGCACCAAATTTCCACCCTGACTCGAACTTGAGTACATGATCTCAGACATGTGGTGATGTTTGGTCGTGTCTTGCTTCGTGTGAAAATTGATTGCGTGGAATTTGACGTGCACAGATTTTATTTTTTTATTTTTTTGCTCATTTGGTGAATGAGGGACTCTGACTTTACATAAGAAGTAAGGGGGTAAAAATATCAAATTTTTCTAATTTGTATATATTTTCTCATTAGGCCCCATGGGGAGATGCCCACGTCCCAGTGCTGTTCTCTGTGTTTTGTGGCCTTCTCTTGGCCTTGTCCTACCACCTCAGCCGACAGAGCAGTGATCCTACAATCCTCTGGTCAGTGTTTACTGTCAGGATGTCAGCAGCATACTCAGATTTCATTCACTCTGACATATTTCTTTTCATGTGTTTTAATTTTCACACAATCTCCACAAAGGCCAAAGTTATGAGGGTTAAAGTCTAACATTTGATGTAGAAAATATGTCTATTATGTTTTTTTTTCTTGTTAAATGCCTCATGAATTGTGTGTAAATAAGGCTGCTGCTGATGTGCTGTTCACACTGCCTGTGAAGGTGTTTGATGTACTTGTGTTCACTACTTTTGTATGCATCATACCTCTCTTCCTCAGGTCACTGGTCCGGTCTAAATTATTCCCAGAACTGGAGAACAGAACACCAGAAGAGCCCCCTGTGGAGATCAAAGACCCTCTTCCCGAGAAGCTGCGTAACTCCGTGGTAAAGTTGCCCGCTCACGTTCCGGCACCAACTGCAATAGCGAAACGCAGGATGATGATGGTTTTTAACACAAACTTTGTTTGCAGAGGGAGATTCTTCATTCAGACCTCGTCATGTGTCCCCTCATGGCTGTGATTACCTTCGCCATCAGTGCCAGCACAGTTTTCATCGCTCTTCAAGTAAGTTGGATCGTTCATGATGTTTCTTAGGATATTTTGATGCCACATGTGCTCATATTAATCAATTGACTCATTATTTTTACTTGTTTTTTTTCTTCACCCACAGCCTGCTCTAAGCTTTGTTTTGTACATCCTGGCTGGAGTTGTAGGCTTCATTACACACTATCTCCTGCCCCAGCTTCGCAAACAGCTGCCATGGTTCTGCCTGGCTCACCCAGTGCTCCGCTCCAAAGAGTACAGTCAGTTTGAGGTCCGAGGTGAGTGTCTGATTGGGTTTCATCTTCATGCAACTTTTTGGTTTTAAACCTAATCATTATATGAGCAACAAACATTTACAACTTTTTTAACAAATTAGCTTAGCATTATGAAATTTTATTTTAGAGACAAGGACAGATATTTTAATTATGGATCTTCTAGAATGTTTTATGTTTTTTTTTTTCCCCCGTTTGCTCCAGATGCTGCCCAGTTGATGTGGTTTGAAAAGCTGTATGCCTGGCTTCAGTGCGTGGAGAAATATTTGATCTACCCAGCTGTGGTGCTGAACTCTCTAACAACCGAAGCTCGCACTGTCGGCCAGAGCCATAAAGAGCTGGACATCTAGTAAGGCTTTCATCTTTCACTTTATCTCTGTTTCACATCCGTGCATCTTTCTGCTGTTAATCCTAAACTACCTGTGGATGTTTGCTGTCAGCTGTATGCAGATTTGTGAAATGAATATTTGTTGAACATCCTCCCGGGTTATTACGTTCTTTAAGCTATGTTTAGTAGCACTGGATTGATTTAATGGGTTTACTCTGATTCTTTTTTATTCTCTAACTGAAACCTCCAGTCTGTAAGACATCAGTGAAGACTGTTATATTCATTTTTAAATCATTCATGCAGCAATGAGAATGCATAAAACATTTAGTTGAGCCATGATTTATTTGCTATTGTGTGTTAAGATTTGGGTCTTATTTATTTTGTTTTGCATTTTAGTGGAGAAGGAAAATTGAATGATCTAAATTTTTAATTTTTTTAAAAGTACACTGGATCTGTGTACTGGGACTAAAGAAATGGAGATCTTTGGTGGGATGCTACATTATTATTTTTCTATTTTTCTTGTTTGAAATTACATTGAAAGCTATTTATTGGATACAGATCTGAATATTAGTCGAAGAGCTTTTCTTTCATGAAAACTGATTTCCTCTTGTTGTCTCCTCTTCCTGTGCCACCCACCAGCAGCCGAGCTCTCTTCATCTCAGTAGCAGGCATGAAGTTGTTGCGGTCGTCCTTCTGTACGCCGTCGCAGCAGTACGTCACGCTGTGCTTCACCACGCTTTTCTTTCACTTCGACTATCCACACTTCTCAGAGACCTTCCTGATCGACTACTACTTCATGTCCATTCTCTTCAGCAAGGTAAGAATGCGTAATAATTACGTTTTTCTTTTTGGTAGAAAATATTATGATTCAACACTTGTTCTCATATGTTTTAGTTTATATTGAAACATGAACACTGTTTCTACTTTTTGTCTTTTTGTGAGTCAAACACTCTTATGCTTCACCTTTTTAGATGTGGGACCTGCTGTACAAGCTGCGCTTTGTGCTGACTTACATAGCCCCTTGGCAGATCACCTGGGGATCAGCCTTTCATGCCTTCGCTCAGCCCTTTGCTGTGCCCCGTATCCTTCACTTTATCTGGATTTGTCACCGTAATACTAGAAAAGCTTCCACCTTTTTTGTAAAATACGATGCAAATTCTGCATATCTTTATATTAAGCAGTGTTTTGATCTAAGTAAAGACATTAAACATTAAGTTTCCTTAACTGGTGTTGCTTCAGACTCTGCTGTGCTTTTTGTACAGGCCATCTTTTCTGCCTTTTTCTCCACTCCTCTGAATCCGGTTCTAGGCAGCGCTGTGTTCGTCACATCATACACTAGACCTGTAAAATTCTGGGAACGAGACTACAAGTATGTTTGTTAAAATTACACATTCAGATGTAAGACCAATGCTTATACTGTCCACATAGGGATGCGTAAGGTATTCCCAAATAGGAATACATAAAGTGTAACCCTTGTTTGTCATGTCTGCAGCACGAAGCGGGTCGATCATTCTAACACGAGACTTGCCACTCAGTTAGACCGCAACCCAGGTATGCCACTGTCTTCTGTCACAGTCATTTGTCCCTGTCTGGGGCTCGGTTATCGTCGTGTTGCTATGGTGACCATCTTTTCTTTTCCCAAAGGTGCCGATGACAACAATTTGAACTCTATTTTCTATGAGCACCTGACAAGATCTCTGCAGCACAGTCTGTGTGGGGACCTGCTGCTCGGACGGTGGGGGAACTACAGCACGGGCGACTGTTTCATCCTCGCGTCCGACTACCTCAACGCTCTGGTGCACATCATTGAGATTGGCAACGGCCTGGTCACCTTCCAGCTGAGGGGTTTGGAGTTCAGAGGTCAGCCATAAGTTACACGTCTGGGGAGTTTGGTATTAAATAGACTTGTAGAATGAATGCACTATTTGTTGTGTACACCTCAATTGGGTTTCTGTCACATCAGGGGCTGTAGCTCAGTGTCATCCAGTAGCATTATACATGACAGGAAGGGGTCATTTTTTCATGCAACTTTCCATTCTTGAAAAGATGATTGTCATTCAGTAAGACTTTATTATCTAGAAGTATCTCAAAATTATATGAATTCCTATGTGTCCACAAATGATTAGTCCTGTTTTAATTTTGTAGCGGTAAACGATTAGAAGCTAGTTATACTTTTCATATTGAAGGAATATAACAAATTCTCAACTTGTCTGATCTTTTTGTCTCACATCTGTGCAGGTACCTACTGTCAGCAGAGGGAGGTGGAGGCGATCACAGAGGGGGTAGAGGAGGATGAGGGCTGCTGCTGCTGTGAACCCGGCCATCTGCCCCACATGTTGTCTTTTAATGCTGCTTTTGGACAGCGCTGGCTGGCCTGGGAGGTGGCTGCCACCAAATATGTACTAGAGGGTTACAGCATCAGTGATAACAACGCAGCCTCTATGCTACAAGTGTTTGACCTTCGGAAGATCCTCATCACATACTATGTCAAGGTACGCATTGTTTACATTGTTGCATTGTGCTGTTTTTCCTTCACTCCTGATTTTCTTACTTTCTGAAGACTGTGCAGTGTTTCCCACACGCTAGTTTGCAATGCGTGGTGCTCCCTCAGGAATTGCTGAAGTAATAGAGTGTGGTGATAGTTGAGGAGTTTGTAATTGGGGTTATGCTGTATGTTTGCAGCAGGCGGTGTTCAAACATTTTCTGAGCTGTCATAGTAAATATATATCCGTATGCTTATCCAATGTTCTTCAGTCACATGCTGAAACTTTCTGTGACGCTTGGAGTTGATTCTGTGTCGCTGCGCCACACATGCGTCTGTGTGTGGGAAACTCATCTGTATTTATCCCAGCTGTGGCTGGAGGCATTCACTGTGTTGTTATTGCATTGTTCACCTGCCAGTCTTTATCTGTCCATCCCTTTCTCATGAAAGATCGCCCTGTGAACATTAAGACTAAATTCCTATGAAATTTGTTTGTCCTCATAAACACGCGGGATGTGACACATGAGTCTAAAACTAAGCAATCAGATTTTTATCTGGAAAGTGACTTTCAATGTGAAATGTTTTTCTTCCAAGCTTTAGTTTGTTTAAAACTTTTTCTAAATACTTTGGATCTGTTTACACCGACAGAGCATCATCTACTACGTGAGCCGATCCTTGAAGCTTGAAGAGTGGCTTTCTAATGAGAGCATTCAGGAGGCTCTACGACCTTGTCTCGGACCGAACTACGTAGACAGTGACCCCACATTCAACTTGAACATTGATGAAGACTACGATCACAGAGCCTCCGGCATTACCACGTCCTCTTTCTGTATAATTTACCTGGACTGGATTCAGTATTGTAACAACAGGCGCCAAACGGTGAGAAAAAAAAGGAAATGTTGAAACTGAGTAAAGACAAGATTAAAACTATGTTTATCTTGTAATGAACCTTCTGTACAACAAGACAAGTGTGGCACGCTTTGATGGATGGGCCATAAATTTCAGTCTTACTGTTAAATTGTTTTGCTTTTACTATTAAAATTGAGGCTGGGCCTTTTTCTTAATCATTTTACGAAAAAATTTAACATGGAAAATGCTTGAAATGAAGAATATTGATACATTTATTCTAATTGAACTCTTTTTTTGTAGCCGGTGGCTTGTGAAAGAGACTCCCCACTTGTCAACCTTTGTTTTGGCCTCTGTATTCTGGGAAGGAGAGCCCTGGGAACAGCCTCTCACAGTATGTCTGCCAGGTAAGACCATCTGGATATACCAACCACATCTGTCACTGGGGCTGATACCATCCACACGTAGCATTATTAAAATTTTTTTTCTGTTTGACAGCTTGGAGCCATTTCTTTACGGACTCCATGCACTTTTCAAAGGAGACTTCCGCATCACATCTCCCAGGGATGAATGGGTGTTTGCCGATATGGACCTTCTGAATCGGGTTGTGGCACCAGGAGTACGAATGTCCCTCAAACTGCATCAGGTAGTGTGTCATTACAGATTACATAAAAACTAAATCTCTTCATGATGTTTGCATTCATGTGACATGGATACAATCTTTCTTGCAGGACCACTTTACATCTCCAGATGAGTACGAGGATCCTTTGGTTCTGTATGACGCCATCACTGCCAATGAAGAGAAGATGTTGATATCACACGAAGGTGACCCTGTGTGGCGCAGCGCCATCCTAGCAAACATGCCTTCACTGCTCGCACTGCGCCACATTATGGATGACGGCAGCGATGAATACAAGATCATTATGCTTAACAAGAGGTTCCTCAGCTTCAGAGTCATCAAGGTCTCCATTTTCTAATATGTAGTGTTTGTTTAAATGATTGTTGGTTATTAGTGATTTCATTTATGTTTAAAATAAAACTCAGGATTTTGCATTTTACGTGTTTTTTTTTGTTTGTTTATTTTTACTGATGATGGTTACCTGTCTTACGTTCAATAGTTTTTCCTTTTCCAGCGCTGACCTGTCTGTGCACTGCCCTCTACAGGTGAACAGAGAGTGTGTGCGCGGGCTGTGGGCGGGGCAACAGCAGGAGCTGGTTTTCCTGCGCAACCGTAACCCAGAACGCGGAAGCATCCAAAACGCCAAACAGGCCTTGAGGAATATGATCAACTCCTCATGCGACCAGCCCATTGGCTACCCCATCTACGTATCCCCCCTCACGACCTCATACGCTGGGGGCCACAGCCAGTTGCGGTCCGTGTGGGGCGGGCCGGTCAGCCCGCAGAACATTTACACCTGGCTCATTAGTAGCTGGGACAGGTACGTGTTTATCCCAGTGATGAACAGACAGGTGGACAGCAGCAGGTCTAATAATGTGTCTTTAGGTTGCAGAAAGGATGTGGCGCTGGTTGCAACAGCGGAGGAAACATTGAGGATTCCGACTGCGGAGGCGGCTCCACCTCCATCTCCACCAACCCAGCCATTCACACCACTCAGAGCACGCCGGCCTCCAGCCTTCCCCAGCCACCCATCACAACTGTCCAGCCCTCCATGGGTAAGATCTGCCTAGGAATGGATTATATCTAGAACCTCTGCAGTTGGACACTGGAAACATGCCCTGTATCTTTGGTTTGACACAATGTCTGTACAGCAAGTAGGATTGGAAATCACTGGTATGGTCGCGATATGATATTGTATCGATACAGTGATACAACAATTTGATGTTTGCCGATATCTCAAATTCAGTCACGATATGATTTTGATTCGATCCACCGATAGATATGAAATAAAGCAATATCATGAGTGATTGATCACAATTATCTCCATTTATCATAAAAATCAACTAGATCATCATTTAACCTTTCTTTATTCCTGAGCTCTGGCATTAAGATTCAGTTTAAAAGATATATATATAAAACATATTCTCAAAAAAAGGTGTGTTTGATAACTGGTTAATCTATCAATTTTTGGCCGATGTTAGGACTTCGATATCATTGACTCATTGATCATATAATCGATGTACAGGGATGTATTGTCCCACCCTAATGGCAAGTTGCAATCAAGTTTTTTGTCATGTACCCCTGTTTTTATGGGTTAATATTTAATTGTCTCCATTTTTTTTCCCCCGCTAGGTACAGACAACCCCGTTGGCCCAACCCAAAGCTGGGCTCACCATCCTCAACCTCTTCCTTTGGCTCTGCTTAGTCAGTCAGAAGGCAGGATGGAGGCCAGCCTGCTCACATCCCTTCAGCGTACATCCTCCATCCAGGGGCTGCTGGGCCAGCAGCTCTCCAGCTCCCAGCTCTCCTTCAGCAGCTCTGTGGCTCCTCCACCTCTGCCGGGCCCAGAGCGCTTCTGCCCAGCAACTCTTTTGGAGAACTCAGGGCACAGAGTGGGCCAGCGGGCTGGCCTCAGCCAGGGCAGTGGACTACACTATGAGAGCCACTTCGGCAAGTGGAGTTTTTCAGGCAGAAAGGGCTTTAATGGACCGGCTGCTGTGGAGGGGGAGGGAGGGCCAGTACAGACGATACGCACACAGGTAAGGACACTGCTGGTTTGTTTTTTTTATGTAAACAAAGCTTTGGGGCAGAGTTTTGGACTGAGTTTTAAAAATTCTAAAATGATTAATTATTACTTAATCTAACAAAAAGGCCACTTATAGGTTAAGTGCAATCAGGAAATGGAGACTGGAGACAAATTTCTTTCTGCTGTTATACCATTAGACTTTTGAAGACTGATAGAAAGCACATAATGTTTACAGTCCCAGTTTCAGATTAAAAACTTAAATAGTAACTACTTATCAGTGCAATAAGTGTGTTAAAAGTAATCTGTCCGTTCCAAACGTCTTCATGCGTCGCTGCCTTCATACGTTTATTGTAAACTCTGCGATGCAACGTTAGTTTCAGACAACGGTTGGGGCACAAACGTGCTGCTATAAAGTTGTTTCTAACCACCCCCCCAGAACACTTGCAAAGCCTTATTTCAAAAGCTTGTGCAACTTCAAATGTTTTTTCGCCGTCGTCATTCTCTTCTACGGTTTTCCTCTTCCTATTTATCTTCTTCTTCCCTGGTTTGTTTCTGCTCCACTGTTCGCAGCACTGACCCTGCGGTTTCCGGTGGTATTACTCCGTCTTCTACGTCGAGTGACGGATGTGCAAGGAACACTCAAACTGAAAACGCACCAAAAACGCACGTAATTGACGCAGAAGACGGACGAAACTTTCCGTGCGTCTGCGTATACGTTATCTGCGTTGAGCATAAATGGGCCTTAAGTCCTCACAGAAACGTGACTTCAGCAGCAAAAACACAAGACAGAAAAGAACTGGTTTGATGTTGCTAAATGCTCCTGTTGGTGCTATGTTTAGCTCACCTGGAGAAGTCCACCCCCTCCCTTTAGTATAATGAAGGACACTAAAGCCACACAATGTTAGAAATATAGTAATAAGAAAAAAAAAAAGAAAAAACTCACAAACGTGTGCAGGAAGCAACAACAAACTACATCTGACATACTTTCATAATGTGTGTATATACATGTATGTGTGTGTGT
>JAVQJG010278168.1:0-19849 GCA_036024015.1 Craterocephalus amniculus
ATTCATTTTATTTGTCTTTTTTATGCACAAGCTTCTTTTTTTCAGCTTTTCACAGTAGTGAGTGCAGATGTGGCTGCTTGGGGACAAACACTCTAGCCACCATTTTTGGGTCAGAAGTCATTACACTAGTAAGAAAAATGGCTTGGGTTGTCTACATTTGCGCATCAAATTATTCTTCCAGAGTTATAAAAGCACAGCCTGGGAGCCACCCTGGATACTGTAATATTTAAAGGGACACTGTGTAAGTTTTGACCCAAACATCAGCCTAATGTGAGTAATGATGGATGATTTCTGGGGTCAACATACAGCGTTTGATCAGTGTTAGCGCTCCCTCTACAATATTTTTGGACTATTCAAATAGCGATTAATATTTTAACATTCTATTTGGACTATTTTCTCCCTTATATAAATTGTATTATCATCATTATTAAAAAGATTAGCATAACTAGAATTAAATAAAACTTGGCTTTATCGACAAACCTCGAGGGAAAAACCTGTACACCCACACCACATTGTGGTAGTTAATGTTATTTGAAGCACGAGTCAGCTTCTGAAACATCACAACCACAAACTAAATAACTCCCACAGTTTTTATAATAAAGATGGACTTTGGGAAAGTATCAATAGCCCAGAGGCAAAAGCAAGATAAGCAGTAAATAATTTTCATAATGAGGACTTATTGTTTAATTCAGGGTGAATCTCTTTCATTTGTGCATCTGAATGCTGGCGCAGCTCTCTGCAGTATCTATACAAGGACAATAATAATGGATATAAATGAACATTACTGTGAATTCCTTAATGTTTCTGTGCTTTTATTTAAAATGCTTCCTCTCCTTTTTGCTGTGCTATCTGAACAGAAGTAAGGAATGACGTCTCTTGGGTCTATTAAAACACATCCTGGAACCAAAATGACAAACAGTTAATCAGCTTGGATCTGTTGCTGGTATCAGTAAAGCTTTTGATCTGAGCTTTTGTAGTGCTGGGAACCAGCGCAGTCACACTTACGTAACACATGCAGCACGTTCAGTCATACACCATAGCATGTGGCAATTGAACGCCGGCTTTGAAACACTTTTAAGCTCATCATGAGCAGAAGTGACAGCAGAGAAATTGGATTATGACCCAAATGTCTCAACTAAACTTGCACAAAGGGCTGTTGGGTTCAGAGGCATGGTATGTATCTACACACATAAAGGGTGTGAAGTATCTTCAGTAAAGTCAGCTTATCCCCTCCTCACCTTCTTGTTTGTCTGGTAAAGATCTCGTAGGAGAGCCTCCAGCTCCTGCTCATCGATGTAACCGTTTCCATCCTGGAAAAGGTCAACAAAGCACACATGTTTATTTTTTGTTTGTTTTGTCATTAGAAAGCATTTAGAAGAGTCTGAAAAGAAAAACAGGAGCAATCAATCAACCTTGGGCAAAAGTAAAATGAAACAAAACAAACATGGTTGTTCAGATGGATGATACAAGTTTTAACTTCCAATGTAAAGTGATTCTGTTGCTTTTTTTTAAATAGTGAGCCAAACCTCTAAGAAGAGAGGTGACAATTGCCACATTGCAATGAAGCCTCAGGTCCCAACACCTGCCACCTACTCAACACTGTTACAGACCATGAAATGTGTCACACCAGTCTGGAAAAAATGATCCCAAACAAGCCGAGGAGATGAGGAAATGTACAGTCACATATTACAGTCGGACACCCACCGACGTCGTCTTACGCACCCGAAGAGTCATGGCTGTTTGTGAGGACTTGTTGGTTTAAATGTTGTAATGTACTGGTGTATGAATATTTCTTCCTGCTTCACTGCTCAACTTCATTCAGTATTTCATGGCTGCAGTCATGAGTGTATCAGCCAAATGATTGAAAAAAGACTTTCCATTCACAACTCAAAGAGAAGGGTCGGCTGTAAAGTCAGTGTGGATCCTCTTTTCTAATTAATCAGCTATGTCTCATCTCAGTGTTTGTGAAGTTTTGGGCCTTGAGACAAGCCCATCTTACTGGAAATTTGCCTTTGGCACGTGGAAGGACTGCGATCTGTTCATCTGGGCTCAGCTTCAACATGACTTCAGAGCCGTGGGTATTGCCAGCCTAATTTATTTATTTTTTTATTTTGAAAGACGAAGATCTCCTTTGATGCTTACATAGCCAGATTGAGGTGTCCTAAATCCTGGGAGTAAAGTGTGAATTCTGTTTTGTTTTCCTCTTCAGGGTGAAAGAGTTATGTTGGATGCTGGGAAACATTGAGTCTCTCAAAGCTGCGTGCCATCTTGCTTTTCAGACATTTTTGAGTCCCTGCACGGTTTGGGGGCGGTGGCCCTGTGAGCGATGTTAGTGTTCAGCTGACTGGCCACACTTTGCCCTGCGCGTGATCTCTCAGCACCAGTGACAACAGCTGCCTGCGTTTCCACTGCAGGGCCTGAGCTCATAACAAAATGATGCAACTAATTACACATATAAATGGAAGCCATCCATTCACAGAGGGCATCCACATGAATGGGCGGCAGAGGCTCATCTATGATTGAACATTGAACCCTGTCCTCCACAATTAAGTCAGTGAGATTGCAAGATTTCATTCAAACATAAGACATGATCATGCACGCAACCTTCCCACTGGCCTCATCCCCAGTGATGTGCTGGGCTGCTCCACTCTAACTCCATGCTAAGTCTAACTGTGAATAACTTATAGAGCTTACTGAACTTAATTCCTCTACAGAGGTACTCTTTTATTCCTGTTACTGGTTTAAATGCTTGTTTTTCATACAGTTCATTTGAGCTGAATCAAAAGAAATCCCTTCAACATCAAATTCAATTTAAAAGGGATGTTAATCAAGCCCTGGATAGAGGCTGTAAAGTCCAGTGTGTACCGTTAAGGCCATCCTGGGGGGAAGCAATTTAACGAATTCAACGATACACACATTGCACAGTGGTAGAGAAAAGCAAGACAGCAAGCAAGAAAGAACGAGCTTGCTAGGTGTTATACAGTACATCTAAATAACCCTAATAACTATTGACAACTTTTAATTTCTAAAACATTGCAAAGTTATGTAGTCATTTTATGACCTTCATCAACTTCTCAGTGACTGTTTACAAGTGACTTAATACTTAGCTGAAGTTAGGCAGTGAAATAAAAAAAACTTCAGTCAGCGTGAGGAAACATGGCTTACATTAAAGCAGACACTGTTAAAAAGTACGATATCAAATTATCTTTTTCCTACAATACTTTCCAAGTTCTGCTCACTCAGCTAAACACACAAAACATGTTAGAAACACAAACAAGACGACCTACTAAAATACATTTACTCAGATCACTGTTGATGACCCAGAAAATAAAAACCCAGAACCATTTTAGATTCCTGAGAGGGACACAGTGGTTCAGAAGAGGCATAACTGTGTTAAAACAGCTTCTTCAGATCGACAAGTCACAGCATTATGCCACACTAAAAGCTGTCTCTCACCTTTAGAATGGACAATCTGAATGGAAAATATAAGATAACATCACTGTCCTGTCAAAAGATTATTTTCCAGGGTTAAAACTCATCAGTGCAGAATGTTTACTGTTAAACCTGAGAGATCTTCAACAGGCTTTTCATTTCCTTCAGCAGATATTCATTGACAAGAGCAAAATGTTAATTCAAAGTAAACAGTTATCATTTAAGTTATTACATCACACCTGCATCATGTGTCTTTTTAAGTTAAATAGTCATTTTAAACAAAAGTAGTTCTCCCAACACTGGCTGTATTCTGTAGTTTTGCACTGAGTGAATGAATCAGGACACGTTATGGAAATTTCTAAAACCAAGAATAAAATATTCAATGACTTTGCAAAATCCCTGCTGCTAAACCGACATCAGTTTAGCGACACAAACAAAGAAATAAGAAGGAACAGCGTCTGTTGCGTGATAGCAGAGCTAAGAGCCACCAAAACCTGAGTCAGCATTCCTAAAGCCACCTAGATCATTGCAGACCCCCTCGGGCTCACAAAGCTCATAACACATCATAAACAAGAAAAACAATTTAACAGACGTAATCCATCCACAGCTCCCTCCTCTTTGTCTTGTATCATACCGCTCCCTGTAGTCAGGCTGCCGCTAATGTGGAAAATATGGCCATTAACTAAACCACCGCTCCACCACCCTCAGCTGTTTACCCAGGGGCAGGTGTGCCAAGCCAAACTCATTTGCCTACGTCCACCAGGAGCACCTTCCGTTGAAAAAACAAAGCATTTGCATATTCGTGACTTTAACGAAAGGGCAGCTCTTCAGCAAACATCCAGATGACAACATTTTTAATAAAACTCATTTTCTTTACACGGTCACTGCAGAAGCAAAACAACATCCACACAAAACACAGATGATGATAAATTCAAAACATATTCGCGACTGACGGATATTTCAGCAAAGTCAAATTTGGAGTTTCATTAGTTTTTAACAGCAGTGTCCTCATGCCCGAAACTATGGGGCGGGGGTTTTTCCTGCAAACACTGTGACTGGAGCATTGTTTTATGTAACTTTATCTGAAAATACGTGAAGAGGAATCCAAGGAGCACCCAGGCTTTTCTGGACAGCCTAGAAAGAGGAAGCCATCCTGGCTAAACACACTGAGAAATGAAATCCACTGGAGGAGCTACTGACAGCTGTGTTAGGGAACATGTGGAAAATATGAATTCCCTTTTTAAAAAGAATACCACTCACCTTGTCATAGTATGTGAAGATGGAATTGAATTGCTCAGAAGTCAACTTGACACCCTTTAAGAGAAATTTGACTATTATAAGGATACAAGATGCCAAGAACAACAAGTATTTAACAAATATTGTAACATTTTAGCCCGAGGCATTTATTGTGCACATGTTGCAAACATAAGCCTCACAGTACGTACCTGGAATTTGAGAAGGAAATTCTCCTGAACAGGGAGAAGTCTGTGGAAAAGATTGACTTCATTAGTAGAAGACATCATCGTTGTTCAATTATTCAAATTCACTGGCCATGAATGAATACTGGGAGGAAATACGCTTTAACGTTTACACTGTAAAGAGCAGTGAATAATACTGCGTAGTACCTTGCCATCTCTGAAAGGCCCAGTTTCCCGTCTCCATTCAGATCAAACATCCTGAGCTACAGAGCAAGAAACAAGACAGAAATGGGAAGAGACAGAGGAGAAAAGAAAGGAGGGTGTTTTTATACCGTTTAAATAGTTAGACGTAAGGTTAATATTCCCGTCCACAAATCTATGATCAATTCGTTTTACGATAAAAATCCTGAGAAGTCTTATCTCCCTTTTTTCCCACTTCTCTTTTTTGGGGGGGAACTGTTACATTGAGAAAAAAATGATTGCTAAAAGCGTCATTAGCCTTTAGAAATTCACCCATTTCCAGTAAAAAGAGAAGCTGACCACGCCCTAAAAAGCAGTCTGCTCTCATTGGTCAGCTCCCGGTGTCTGATCAGACAGTTGGGTTTTAGTTCTGATAAAACCCAGAATTCTCTGTTGTGTTCTGGGATACGGAGGAAGAAGAAGATGGACCACAACAGCAGAATGACAATCAGAAAAAAATAAGTTCATAATTTGACATGCTAACAATTTGCTGCCAATTGATTCTTTCTGTTAAATTTGTTGGTCCTTCACATAAAATGTCAGCAACAAGAATCCCAGAACAAACAAGCTGTAAGACGTATTGGATGCATCTAAATCAGACACATGGGGGCTGCATGGTGGTTAGCACTGAGGCTTCACACCATGGCTTGGCCGGGAAGGGGTTCGATCAGGAGCTGGCATGTTCTCCCCATGCATGTGGGCTTCTCTCCTGGTACTCCGGCTTCCTCCCACCATCCACAGACATGCATATTCTCCCCAGGAGGGGATGTTTGTCTCTCTCTGTTGGTCCTGAGATGGAATGGCGAGCTTGTCTCCTGCCTGCTAATTGCTGAGAAAGGCTTCCCTACAACTCTGAACTGGACTAAGCAGTACAGAAAACTGATCTGAATGAACAAATCACACATCTTTTGTAAATGATTTTCCTTTTAGTACTTGTGTGGGACAGATAGCTGCTCTGGTCTGGTCCATTTTCAATGACTATAACTGGACTGTGGATGGAAATGCACTGACTGGTGAGTGGGCCTTATGCTTGTTTTTGTTTGGCCATCATACCGGTTGCTATTTGTGTAAATATGTCTCCGTCTCAGCTTTATAACGGCTAACATTGTGCATTCTCTTCCTTTACAGCAGCCTTCAATATTAAAACAAGCCTCTGCAAAACAAGGATAAGGCAGCGATGTCTGATAAATACTTGTGCCTTAGCTGTGGGAGATAAATGGGCCAATCTTCAGTTGATTTCATTTGATGAAGCAACTGAAGAGAAACAATAGCTCCATCTTTGAGCACTAAGGAAACAGCCTCAGAAAATCAGGTCAT
This sequence comes from Craterocephalus amniculus, assembly GCA_036024015.1. Classification (NCBI taxonomy): domain Eukaryota; kingdom Metazoa; phylum Chordata; class Actinopteri; order Atheriniformes; family Atherinidae; genus Craterocephalus; species Craterocephalus amniculus. The sequence goes on from JAVQJG010278168.1 coordinate 6,408, forward strand.
CTCTGCTCCAGGGTTTCCAGAAAGAACCAGATGTTGGCGCATCTGGGCTTTGGTCAGATGACCTGCCAGGCTGATGGGGCACGGCTAGCCAGCCGCACAGCTCTGCAGCCACCAACATGCCAGACATCTGCAGAGCAGCGGATGTAATATATGCAGCTTTCTTTGAGGCTCCCAGAGTCACTGTAGGACTCACTGATCCTCCAGTGTTTTCTTTTTTGTATTCATTTATCCATTTCTAAATACTCTGATGCATTATTAGCACCTAAGTTGTGCTTTTCTACCATATTTCCCCTAATGATTAAGGATAAGGCGAATCATTCTCCTCAAGACATTACCACGCACAAAAAATCTGGCAGCTTTAAAGTCACTTAAATTGGAAGCTTGTTTCCTTTATATGCAGAGCATAAAATCTGTCCGGCATGCATCGTGCGTTTCAGTGTGTGAGAGCACAATCTTACAATGGTGTGTGTGTACTCCTGCAGCTTCTGATCATCGTAGTGTCTGTTAGCCTTCTCCAGCAGATCTGACAGAAAGCCCTGAGGATGGAGGTATACACAGGCTGATTAGAGGAAAAAAAGGAAACGGATCTGCATTATCATATACAGTATACTATAGTCAGTGTTGGAACAGCAGATGCTGGCTTTCAGAGGTGGATTCACATTTTTTATGAGTGTTGAGACTTAAATGTCATATCAGACTACACAAAGTTTTACTACAAAGTCAGAGAAGATGAAAGAATAATTTAAATGCTTGAATAAAGTTAGTTTTAAAGAAAGCATGCTGCATAAATCCAAAGGAAAGAAAGGAACTAAATTAAAAGGCAATAGGAATGAAAGAAAGAAGAATTGGTTTATAAGACTTTTTTTCATATAAGGCTGTTTTTATGAAAAAAGAAAAAGGAATCCAGTACCATCCAGTAAATGTAAGGCCTCATCAAAAAGTGAGAGGTCAAGTAGCCTTACATCAAATCTATTACATCACTCGTAAGTTACTAGAATCAATGTTTCCACATCTGCTCACAATTATGTGGCGAGACGCTCGTCTGGCATCTGAAATCTCATCTGCATCTTTCCAGAGCTTCTGAAAAGCTACACCTGGGTAACTCGTCTGAATCCAGTCGGCTGGGAGAAAGATGATTCCCAAAACAATGGGAGCTGCACATGATTCACTGTAGCTGACCTACAGCTGGAGGGAGGCAACTCGTTTTACGGGACGACACAGAATTTCCAAGAGGTGTTGAAGTGGATAACGTTTGAGTTCTCCGTGAAGGTTTTTGCGTCCTGAACCTCACCTTACAAAAACCCCACATGTAACCTTTCCTGTCGAGCAGCCACTTTATTCTCCTGAGTAAGTCACTTAACGCCCCTGGCTTGATTCGCACACATGCTCACATGTATGTCAGAAAGTGGAGCACAGCAAATTCCCTGTGAATATTGATGTTTTGCTGTTCGGTTCAACTCAGCGGGTAAAAAAGGCAGCTTGGGCCCATTCAGTAGATTAAAATTTAACAATTTATGTCACTCTTCTGACCCTCTGAATATGGTTAGAAGATACACAGCAAATGCTGATGCTTCCAAAACGCCAATTTCCTGATGCAGCTAAGGAGTTAACATCCAATCATGCTGTCTGGCTTGTATGAAAATGTGAAACACGCTCAGTTAACACTGGATTAAATTTGGAATTAAATGCATATTGCTTGGTTTCCTCTTGTACTGTTGGTAGGGCAGAGATGACATAAAGGCATGGCAGACCACTGGATGGAGAATCACCACATCCTCACAGAATAAGTGCAAAGTCTAATAAGTACTACAAGTTTGATAACATGGATCTAGAGCCATGCATCAGTTCAATAGAATTAATCTAAGAGGAAATTATGGATAAAATGCAGATACAATAGTTATCTGTAAGATGTGCTCAAGAAAGAAAATGCTAAATTATTTCAATGTTCTTAGTTCTAACAATCAAAATATCAATGGATATCCATAGGTGTGGTCTGTACCTATCACAAAGTCAGCCTAAACTGCTTTGGTTATCCTAACTGATTGATTGATTGGATACCTAAAAAGAAATTTGGTTTATATTATTTCCTTAATTTTTCCAGAAGGAAATTTTCAGTTTTCTTTTACAGTATGTGAACATTTCAAAGCTCAATAAATAGAATATGTTACAGATTTTTCTTTGTTCAATGAACAGATCTTCATTTTAAAGTTTGAATGAGCTCAGGTAGAAAATAAGTTATAGATATATCCGTAGCTTTTTTGTGATTTAACATGGATGGAAGAGACCATGTTACATCAGCAGGGGACAAAGTCTCACATAGATTACTGGACACTGAACTAAATCAAAATCTTGTCACTGCAGAATTCTGGATTTTGGCATTGAATTGATACAAAGTATCTCGATCAAAGTTGTGCTTTGCACCTCATTTGATTTCATCTCAGCTTTTATCTTTTCCCTATATGGGAAGCCAGTTCCCAGAGAAGGTCCAGGTAGACTTTTTGGAGCTTGAAATACCTTCTACACATATGAAACTGTGCTGAGTTGTACAATACCACAAAATAATATATAACACTATCGGTGAATTTTAAAGGGAGCTTCCCTTTCTAAGTGGCCGGAGTTTCCTGTTTGAACATCTGCTTGTAGATCTGTGAAGGAAACATCTGTGAACGGGTTCAGATTTGGTCATGGATACATCTGCATCAGTGTAACATATCAGAAAGAAGTGAATCCCTTCCTCTAGTGACTGTCGGCGCAGGATGTGATGGAGCTCTCTGCCAGGACAGTCCACTGACACGTTCACAGGGGGGGTACTAATGGCAGGCTCAAAGTGTATAACCCCCCCCCCCTTTTTTTTTTACAAAGAAAATGGATATTTCAGAGAGAAAAACAAAGATGAGGAAAAAGCAATCTGATCAGAAGGCTTGTTCTTGTCACATGGTTGTATATGTACATGTGTAGCATCCACAAGCAGACTGGCCCAGGCCTGATCGCTTTGCCCCCACAGTGATGGGATGCAGTTCTTCTACGCTGCAGGGGCATTATGCTAGTGTGGGTTAGGGGTCATCACTAATCAATACATTTTCTATCATGATGGGAGGAATCCCTTGAGGATGGTTGTATATCTATTCACAAAACTGTTTGAGTCTAAAGATGCAACTATCGACCGTCAGCCGAGCAGATCTAGTTCTCAGCTCATCGGCCATGACTGTCTGAAGTTACAAACATAAAGATCATTACGTGCTCCACAGGGACTGAGAGCTTTGTCCTCGTTCTTGAGGTGGTAAGGACAAAATTGGTTCTGGCTCGCTTATTTCACTCTTTGTGAGAAAAGCTTGTCCACAGTGGGGCGGGTTTTTCACAGGGCGTTGTCGGTGTCTTTGAATGCAGCATGTGTTGCAGATTCTTTTCTATCCCCAACCAGCATACCTTCAAACTATCACTTTCACAATGTTGGATATTTAAAAAAAAAGTCAACTTTCAGCTCTGCTTTTTTGCTAATAAGTAGCATGAGGCGCTTCAGATTTCTGACCAATCACGCGGTAGCTCTCAGAAGAAAAACTTCTGCCCGAATGATGTGCTGAGAACAAAATGCACCTCAAGAACAAGAACAAGGTAGATAGATAGATAGATAGATAGATAGATAGATAGACAGACAGACAGACAGACAGACAAGCTTGAAAGCATTTACAGATTCATAATTCCTGGATTAATAACTCATAATCTAAATGTTGTTAAAGAAACAAATCCTAAAAAACAGGCATGTCAGATAAACAACAAAATACCGAAGTTTATTTTCAGCTAATTGAAGAATTTAACTTTCTTTCTTTCTTTGTTTGAGAAACAACCTGCTGAGTTATTTGAATGTAAATTATGCACATTTTATTCAAAGCTCTATGAAAGAAAAGCAACAACAATGTTTATTTATGGTCTCAATGAGAGTTCTAAGAGTAAAAGGAAGTCAGATCCTGCAGGTACGACTTCTAGGGAAAAATCAGTTATTATTGCTTTTTGTGTTTATATTGAACTAAACAAATGCTTTGCTTGATCTGCTGCGCCATTTAATTCATTTTTAAAGCTGCATCTGTAAAAGCCAGACGCTTAAAGGCAGTAAAAGGTTGGACCAGTGTAACTGAGTAACAGTGAGGGAATATATCTATTACTCGAGTGAACAAAACTATGATTGCAGAGCATTTTGTGCAGATAAAAGAGGCACGCTTCCTTACTGCTAATGTTTTACCATCCTCTACCTCCGACTCACTCGTGGTTTCAGAACACATATTTTACAAAAAGCATCTGCTTATGTCTAGAGCATAAATTCAGAATGGTTTCCAGTAAGAACAGCAGTTACTGATCATGAAACAAAAAAAATGGAAAGGATTGCTACTTTCTTTTCTTCCTTTCTTTTTATTGGTGCAAACGAAATAACATGCATGAAATGAGGAACAGATTTACATGCAAGCGTTCACACAGATGAAAGCAGACTGAATACACTGGAAATATGACGGGAATTCAACACGTCAGAGCATCTGAAAATTACAGTGGAGGGTTTGTACTCTGTTAGTGAGTGTGTGTTGGTGTGTAAATCATTGGGAGGAGGGAGAAAAAGAAGACAAAAATTAATAAGTATGACAGTATAAACGGGAAAATAAATAAATGAATATTTGCTACAGTCATTAAGAAATGCTTTGGATATCTGATGAGATGAAGATTAAATGTGACATTAAAGCTGTTATTTCTGATGCTGAAAAACACTTTTTTTTTTACCTTCAGTTCATTTGCTTCGATGTAGCCACTGCGATCTGTATCGTATCTCCGCCATGCCTGAAAGGAATCATGAAAACAAAGAGATATGGAGTTGAAAGTTCATTTTCAGCGCAGATGCAAAAAGTGCACTGCAGCGATTTCCATTTCTACCCCACGAACAAATCTTCACTGATCGAACCCCTGGTTGCTCTTCAGACTGCGTAAATAGTTTGACTTTCCTCTTGTGCAGTAATCGTTGCAGAGGGGATGGCCAGAAAAGCCTGGACTATCCCTGTAATCACACAGCTTTCAACACAATCCCATCCGCCCATGATCAGAGCGCCGGGTGACGGCAGGCAGAGAGAAGGATGGGGGAGAGAAAGAAAGTAATTTTAATGAATGTTTTAATCTAGCAGCTGTCCCTGTCCAAAGAAGGGCTCCTTATCAAAGATGGATGGCCTCCCCCCTTCTTCTCCTGCTCCTCCTCTGGGCTCTGCAGAGAGGAGCTACAGTGGTATTATCCATTATATATGACTCTGAAAATAGACGTTTCTGCTTCCTCATTCTGACCCTTTAAAAACTTCTTTGCCAGCTCCCCCTTCAACAAAGACTGATTAATCCCTCTCTTGTTTTATGTCCTCATACCCTGCTCCTCAACTCTTCATTGACGTTTCATTTAGGGCCTCTCCATTACCACCTTCTCTCATTCGCCCTTTGTATCTCTCAGCCTCTCCACACCTTCCCTCTTGTTCGTTTTCCTCCTCTAGTTTCATTATTCTGTCTCAATATGACACGAGCAGAGTGTCTTCCCGACACGTAATTGGTTTCTAATTGCCTCCATTCTTTCAATGCAGCAGATCTAACATGGAATCTGCCATTTTCTCCTACTGTATCCCCCCGAGGTGTTTGGTGAAATACATAATTTCCTTTTTCTACAACCTTCTTAGAAGGGTTCCTTGTTACTTCTCCAGTCATTTATTATTCAAAATTCACCGCAGCACTCAAACCTGGGACATTTTCATTAAATCGTTCCTCAAGAATCCAGCTTGAGTGCTAAGCAGCGACAGAAACAGCGAAGAACTTCTTCTTTTCTTTGCGCCTGTAAGGGAACTGTCACTGACGGATGATTTAAGGGGACATCTCTGTCCATGTGCCTAAGAAGAATTTATTGAGCTGTTTCCCCGGACATTGTGTTGAATATTTGTTTTCTGTGTTAATTTGTGTTTTCTGTCATATTATTGTTCATTCGTTTTAACTCATCTCAGTAAAACCCGTTAAGTCGCATGATATTTCTGGAAGAAGCAATATATTTTTATCAAAATCAACGAATGATAACTTAGACGAATAATGTTTTGCTCATTACAAACACACCCAGACACTATTTCATTTTGTATATCGACGCACATTTTACCAGTATCTGTCTGGTCCACAAAGTTTTGAAAGTCATCAGTTTGAGACAGCTTCCAATTTATTTGTTTTGAAAGTTGCCAAACTAGCTACAAAGAAGGCATTGTGTAAAGGTTTTTCCATTATGATATCATCAAGGCTTAATGGACATTTGTTCTGCCAACAGAAAGAATTATGAATATATATATATATATTTGAAAGAAAATACAGCAAGTTGGAATTGGGTTATATTTTACAAATACACAAGGTGAAAATACCCAGATATACCTTGATAGAAGACCAGCAAAGCATTTTAAAAAGCTCGTTGTTTACTTCTATTTTGTCATCAGTTTCTAGGAAATGTATTCAGTTTAAAGATATAAACAAAAGACATTTCTTAAACATAAACTATAAAATGAAGCACAAAAGCTTCATAAATCAGTATAAATATGAATATAAGGTATTGCTCCATTTAAAGAAAGGGGAAAGTTTATATTGGTGTTATAACCTGGAATTATTAATTGTGCACAACCAACCTATTGTGTTGTTTATTCCCATTTTGTCATCCTGACAATGTGATGATGTCAAGTGAGCTGGTTTCTTAGTTAAGTCTTGCAAGACCTTTATTTTTAAGAAAAATATGTCTGCCGATCCTTCTGCACAAAAAAGGATGGTATTACTGTTTATAATTTCTATATCTGAACTCATTTTCATTTTCTTTCACCCTCAGATTGGCATTTTTATCGTATATTTGAACAAGTTTACAAATCCATAGCGTACAATCCCTAATAACTCAGATGTCTACATGCTTACTTTTTATCTTTGGAGTCCTGTTTATATCCAAAGTAATTAACATTGACAGGCTACTGATCATGAAACAGAAAAACCAACAATTCACAAACATTTAGCTGAATCCCCAGCATAGGCTACTTGTTTTCCCCAGCAGCTGCACCAAATATAATGGCTGCAACACTGCAAACCATTTCCTGTTGGCGGTTTTAATGTTTGCTTTAGCTTAGTTAATGGTCATACATGTACATCAGCCTGTGTTCGTGCTCGGCAGACTAACCAGTTCCCACCAATGATAGCTCTGTGGTCAACTGTTTTGCAACTCTTAGTCTTTATAACATCTGGCTTTTTCCCAGTCTCAGCATCAGACATGTGCAGCCATGTGCAATTGAGGGCAGCCGTCTGCAGCTTTTTATTCTAGACTTTATGTCACTAATTGGTGCACCTTCAACAATCCAGAGGGAATTAACCCATGAAATTAGCTAGTAGGTAGGAGCGAAAACATACAGGCTGTCCACAGCTGACTGACTCTTGCTAATGATAATTTCCTGAAGCTTCAGCAAAAAAATAAAAAGAACCTCCTAACCTAACCAAATGACCATGATGAGCAGCTGTTTTGCATGAATAAACAGATAAATTAAAAAAAAGTATAATCAAAAGCTTACCGCCATGAACTCAGCGCTGGAGCTGACAAACTGTCTGAAGCAGAGCAGGAAGTTCTCTTCAGTTGGGAGAATCTGGGCCAGCTGCAAGGAGAAGTGACAGGAAAATGGGAGTGGTGAGAACAAGATGGTGGAGTTGATGTACTGGTAGAGAAGAGACGGAGAGCGGGAAGCTTTTTGTCTGCCAAGCCTCAAAATGGGCAACGGAGGCATGAATAATAGAGAAAGCATAACCCCAGATGCAGGGCTTTGCAAAAGTCAAAACTATTTATCAAATATCACGGTGGTTTGGACAAAAACTTAACGGCAGATATTCATCCGATACATTGAACTGTTATCTCGTTTTTCAAGCCAGCAGCAGATAATTGATGCAGCAGCAAACCTTTCTCACATCTCTCTCTGATTCCACTCTGAAAATGGAAAAAAGAGGGACTATCCTCCCATTGATGCTTGATATGGACCATCATGAAGATCGATTGTACCTGAAGTCTCTCAGACTGTTGTTTTGAATCTGAAAATGATTTTTTCTTCTGTTCTTCCTCATTTTCTCACAACAAACAAAGAGCAGAAAAAGGTCCTGTAAAGTTTATGGTTCTTGTTTTACCCTGAGTATTCATTTTCTTCCTAAAATGAGATGACATAAGAAAATAACTTGCAAACCTTGATGTATTCACATCTAAGAAAACTGTCAGGAATTTCTAAAAGAAACACGCCATATCCTGTTTTACTTATTCCACAAAGTCCCCAGCAGCTTATTGTGCTGAAAAAGCTCTTTGCAGAGTTGCTGCTTCTCAGTCCCAGCGTCTCAACTTTCAAACATGTACAGTTGTGTTAAAAACTGGCAACACAAAGGTCCAAATTTCAAACTAAGATTATCTGCGTCACTTTCAACAAAGTGCAAACTGCAGAGTTGCTTTGATGGACAGGCGACAGTAAATAGGAATGGCTGTTTTGACCATCCTACGAGCAATTTTAGGTTGTTTCAAGAACTAGCATGAATAAATAATGCTGCCTTCATGTGGTATGGGAAAGATGATCCTTTCCACCTGTAAAGTGGAAATTACCAGTGCATTGTGTTCAAGTGCTTTTCATGTTTTTGTGAAGAGAAAAAAGGTGGACAAAAAGCGAACAATAATTAAATTCTTTTTTAAAATGACATACATTTAAATGGAGATAGTATATAAATGAATGTATACAACAGCATTGAGTAAGCTACAAACAGAAGCACAGAACATTTAGCATAACGTAGTATTTACCAAACACATTCATCTCGCTGCTCTCCGCCATGTTGAAAGGTCAAAGTTGATCTCATCTCGGCAACTCGGTCATCATAAAATTTTTCCAGTTTCCCAGTGGAAATTACGACATGAGTGGGTGTTCATGAGCAATTTTGTCCTCGGTTTTTGGTATTTACCATAAATACGATAGCACATGAAGGCAGCATAATTACTGTAGCAGCATTATCCATGCTGCCCTTCAGATTCTTCTTACTTGTGTTCGAGGAATGCCTCGTCTTTTGTTCACAACACTCCAAGTAATTTGAAATTTTAATTTAAATAAGTCAGTGACATCAGATAATCCATCTTGTTAAGCTACATTATTTAAAGACATATAGGATCAACTTTGGATACGATCTGATTGATTTGATACTGACTGACAGCAGCGATGCATAAAAATGTCATCCCATAACTAGCACAGTCTTTGTTTCAAATACCTGCTTGATCTCATTAGATTTGACCCAAACTAAAAACAGCTTTGCTCATTGTCCATAACCGTGTCTCTGGATGCAGCTTTTCTCTTTTGTCTGACAAACACCCACAGATCAGAGGTCAAATCTGCTCTCATCCACCTTCACACCTCTGATAAGTCAGTAAGAAAACTGTAACTCTTTGAGGACTTGCCATTGTACCTAACTCTGCTTAGAGACTTACTCTCAACCTGAATGGAGGGATTATGTCACTTAAATGGATCGATGAGGGCTTTAAAGTTTTCCTTTAGTTATTTAACTTTTTGCAAGGAAGCAAAAAAAGTATTTTGGAACCAAAACACAGCCGAAGTTTAATCCAGAAAAACTGTAGCATTGTTCAAACAAAGGTGAACTTACCTCTGACATCTCAATGCGTCCATCTTTGTTCTTGTCGAACTTCTGCATGAACTCCTTCATCTTTTCTCTGAAGATGGGGTTGGAAGGGTCCTAAAAAACGTCCGTAAAGACGATGAGAAAAGCCTGAGTCATCAGCATTGATCTGTGCTGAATTGATTGTCCCTGAACTCACCACCCCGGCCCCTCTCCGGGCGCCCTCCAGCTCCCTGAAGAAGTTCTCCAGCTCCTTTCCCTCGATGTAGCCATTACCTGTGAGACAGAAACATAGCGGCCCGTCATTCCATCATGCCCATGATTGCATGATGCATGATACCAAACATGCAGATGCGGACACAGTGTTCCATCGTGGCTTTTGTCCTGGTATTGATTCAAACATGAGCTGCTTTCCGACTATCTCCCCCTTTCCTTCTAACACATTACACTATTGACTGACACAATGCAAACTGATCATCCCTTAAAGACTGCAAGCCCGGACAGACTTTAAATAGAAAATGGCTTTTCTTAGATTTTCGAGGTGGTGATCCTCACAGAGCTTCAATCACTGCGCAGAGATCAATAGTGCATTTAATGGGGATCTTATCAAGATATACAGCCTCCTGAGATGACAGATAATAGAGCAAAGCCATCAGAACAATTTCAACCCGAATTAACGTTTTTAAGAAGAATGAGAGCTTTCCAGTCAATTCAGTCAGTCGGTCATTATCCTAAGATGAATTCAGCCGTAAATCTTGGATTCTGTCACGGCGTATTTATCTTGTAAGGCTGTAAAGTAGATTTTCTTCTTCCCTTATCTTGTTTTATTTTATTCCCGGCGTTATGTTGCCCTGACAGCAACCATTCAGACAATAAATGTGCGTGCATGCTTCACCCAGGTAGTTTGCGCGCCTGTGCCAATATTCTATCAAGAGCCGTGCTGAATGGCTGGACAGATGGCTCCAAACAATGTGACTCGCTGCTTCAATAAAACCCTGGAAGGCAGAGCTGCCTCATTAAACTCCAACAAAGATTATTATGCCTTCCACTTCCTCTCTTCTCCCGCTTAGCGCGCCGTCTCTTTCTGCCATTTTCGATTTCACTCCTTTCTTTTTCCAACCAACATCTTCTTTGCGCGTGTGTGTGTGTGTGTGTTTGTTGTGCATGCACACAAGCATCTCTCAGTGATCTTTATCAAAATTCATGAATAAAACCCGGGCTGTTAAGTGGAACAGTGAAATGCCTCTTTGCAATCAAACTCTCTCCTGTGGGCCTTATTGACATTTGGCATTCTGAGAGGAAACAGCCCGCTTGATAATTAAACAAAGTGAGATGTGATGAACCACAAAGCGTGTGGAATAAACCGACAACAGAAATAGATTTAGAAGAAGATTGTTCTGGAGTGCTGCCTGACATACATTTAATCTGCATCTGCTGGCGATCGCACTGGCTTTTTTTCAAAGGCGCAATATATTATTTTTTTCCCTTTTAATTAAACATATAAAGTGCTGCACTCTGATTGGAGTGTGTCCATGTTGCACCAAACTGCCCCAAATCTATGCAGTCAGCACATTTGCAGCATTTTCCAGCTGATTGTTTTCTTATTTAAATAAATGACTAGTCTTATACACATTGTGTCATATACAGTGGCGTTTCTGCAAGCATGCAGCAGACATTAAGATGAAACACTTTGGGCTCCTGCATCAGTCTAAGGAGATTCTGGTTTTAAAAAAAGCCTTATTTCTGATATTTCTTGATGTAAAAACTTGACCCCAGCACACAGGAACTCTAAAAGTGGGCAGTTGTGCACTTTGAAACGTACATAAAGTGCATTTGCCTTTCAGAGGAGAGTGCAGCCCTGTCCATTTAAATATTTTGTGCTGAGATCACTGCTGGGTCACTCTAGAAGGCAGGTTTTCTATGTGATCTAAATTTCCACATGCAGGTCAGTGAGAAATAATTGACAGCAAATGCTCTATAATTAGCCCCGGCAAGTGCAATTGTTTCATTTTATTGCTTTGAAGGGGAGGAACTGGAAGGCTTGATGGAGACAGAAGAAAGAGACAAGGAGGGAGTGGAACAGAGGAGCTGCAGAGAGATGCAATCCAGCTGAGATTTGATCCTGGGCCAACCAGGGAATATGTGGTTTCATCATCTCTGGGTGCAACGGCTCCTGTGTATTTTTATCTGCAACTCAAACATGTTTACTCAATCTGAGAAAAAAGCAAATGAGCTCTCCTTTTTCTCTGTCGAGCCAAGCGACTCTCCAAGTAATGAGAGGAGAAACGAAACACTAGCCAAATCTGTGGATGCTCCCTGGTTGTATATTTGTTTTGCAAAGTGGCTCATTGCAAATCACAGTATGTAAAATAGCTCAGCAGCGGGGACAGAAAACACCTGGGTGGCTGGTAAATAAGACCAACAATAGATGAGGCAACTTTCTTTGAACACTGACTAATTTGGAGGAGATCAGCTGCTGAGCCCCCTGCCCCACCCATCGCCTCGCCTCACCTTGATTTCCCTGAGGAAAAAATCTCAGCTTGTCTGCAGGAGCCAAAACAACAAATCCCCAGGAGCAGGTCTACAGCGAAAAGGCGAAACACACCTGATCGGCAGGTGGGATTTAGAGATGTTGAGGAAGCAACCTGAGTAACCAGGGCTGGAAAATCACCATGAATTGCAATCATCCATCACTGAGACAAATTTATTTTTTTTGATTTGCTTAACTTGCTTTAATGATTCAATAAGTTTTGAATGGACACAGAATGATGTAATCTCATTTCTGGTTCATGAGGCCGACTGTCCTCTAGGTTTTTTAGACGTTTCTCTCCTCCAACACACATCATTCAAATGAATCCCTCAATGGCAGACTGTTGGAGAACCATTTCATTTAATCAGGTGCGTTGCTACAGGAAAACATTTAAAACCTACAGGACCTTGGCCATGGAGGACCAGTGTCGCTCCATGTTACTGATGGAACAGGGGAGGCTGCATGGCCTCTATGAAATGAACATATCAGACTGATTTCACATAGAAACTGATAAAAAAATTTAAAAAAAAGTTTGAGATAAAAAAAGACTAAACTGACAGATCTGGCAAGGAGCTCTGAGCCATCAGGAGTGAGATCTGCTGATAAGAAGGTTATGTGTGACTGTGTAGTGATGGGATGCTGATAAATTATTTCCACAGATCAATTTTTCCGTTTCCAGACGTCACATCACATCAGTCAATTTTCAAGCGAAGCAATCTTTACAAAGCGCAACCCCCATACAGGCTACTTAAAGATAAAACTTCAAAGAGCCCGTCTGTATCTGAAAACTTAGCAATGAAAGTATCATCCCTCATAAAATATAACTTTATCATTCATTTAGATCACTGATACCTCGCGAGACAAAAATCTAACGGAAAACTGCACAGTTGCACTAAAATGTAGCGTGTAAATGAAGGCGCAGACCGCAACATTAGAAGGTACTCCATGTACCATGACAGGTGCGCAATGTGCGCGCAGCACATCACACACAAAACTCTAGTTACTGCTCCTTTCACAATTTCAACTTTATGCAACATTTCAACTATTAATTGACATATAAAAGCAAGGGTAACTCTGAATATTTTGGCTTGAATAAAACATTTTCCTGAGATAAAGATTCCTCGATGTCAAGACATCATTCTAAAACAAGAAGCTGAACAAATTGTTCGTCTAAATTGTCTTTATTTTCTCGCTACAAACTGATTCAGTTATGTAGCTCACTCATTAAAAAAATCTAGGAAAGTTTCGATCAGTT
>JAVQJG010278171.1:0-10597 GCA_036024015.1 Craterocephalus amniculus
CTGCAATCTTATCACAATATTGCATCTAGACTATGTATAATGTTAGTATGTTAGAATATATTTTATCAAGGTTTATGATTAAAAAAGGAAATTCAAACAGCTTTGAAATATGATGCCACAGGCGGCTCACACTCACACTCCATTGTTCTATATCTATATCTAAAAACAAAAATCACTCACATCAGCTAGATAACTGAGCATAACTGAAATGTGCAACCACTAGGAATTACCTCCTTCCTTTCATGAACGTTCCGGTCTTAAAGGGATCATTTGATCTACTTCCCTTTGTGTTCAGAGAATTCAAACAGATTTTCATAATGGATACTTCAGGGTCATTTCACTGTGGTTTGAAACAAAAAAGACTCCTCCGACTGTACCCACGGCCTCTACTTCCTCACAGACTCCCACACTGCTATGGTGTTTGACCCCCGTTTGTGGCTGAATGAGTGCAGGCTGCCCCGTGTGTGTCTGTCACAGTCAACAAGCACGTCCCCTCACTGGTTTTGTTTGAAGTCTGCAGGGGGTGGAGAGCAGCATGAACACCCACGGAAAGACAGGCATCCCACCTCCATGCTGAATTTGGAGCAGGTCTGCTGTTTAGAAGTAGTACGCCTGTGTGAGCTTGACAGTACGGCAGCTGCATGAGTATCTAACACACACTGACTTTAAGGTGTAACAGCCAAAGCGAGGATCGGGGGGTAGAAGATAGGTGGAAGGGAAGCGAGTTTCTGTAAATCACACACAACGATGTGATATCCAGCCCTGGGATTTATGCATTCTGACGCTTTCATACATCACCCACTTTGGGCATTTCTTTGGCCTCAGATGACTTTTTGGCTCCGGAGTTCATGAGCTGAATAGCTGAGCAGCTGCTTGCTGAGTTGGGGAGTTCTTGCAGCCAAAAGTCAAATGGGTAATTGTGAAAAACAAACTACTAGCAGAGTGTGTGCCAGAGTTCACCTACAGACCTTCAGCACCACATTTCTGTTCCCTGTTTTCTGTCTATAGCTCCAATGAACAAACCTCATTGCAAGTCAGTGCAACGAGAGTCTTCAGGAGGGCTGTTGATGTGCCACAGCCGCTGGGGAAATGGAGATTATGTTCTGAAAACTAAAAGACTTTGAGGAAACGTCTTGCACAGCCTGGAAATATCACGGTACCGTCATGTAACAAAAACAAAACAAAAACAGATAATTATCCTAAACTTCCGTGTTTCCTTAGCTACTAATTGGCAAATGTATCATGCTAAATAACCATTAGAGCTCTGCACCTCCTTTTTAGTCTCTGCTTCCTTTCCCATATGAAATTAGCACAGCTCAGCATTAGCAGGTATATTACATACTTTTGGAGTAATAGTGTAGAGAACACTTTTTTGTGTGAGATTTGTGAACATGTAGGATATCAGTATGTGTTACTGGGGAAGAATAATGAAGAGGGCATATAGCACCAATGACAAAAGTTTCTGGCTTGCCTTAAAAACATGAATAACACACCATAGCTGAGCATCAACTCTGCAAAGGCCAACTCTGACAATGAGGAACTAAATTAGAAGTAATATGGACATTTTGGCTGTTTGGCACCATTTGATCTTAAGACTCCAACACTTAGGGGGCTAAATGTTCCCCCTAACTGCTCACCTGAATCCTGCATGTGGACATGTCGTTCTGTATTAGGAAAATGGATGAAAAAGGAAATAAAAACACAAACAAAATGGATTTCAGCACATTAGCTTCTTATACCCATATGAAAATAGCATTATGTGGCAAAGCTATCATAAACATTCCCATTTTCACCAAATCTTAAAATAAAACTGACAATATGTAACAGTTATAAGTTGGCACATAGAAAATACAAGCCATGTTTTTCAATAACTTACGATGTCTGGATGATTAGGAAATACTGAACATAAAACAGCATCAGATGTGCATTTTTTGATGTTATTATAGACGGAAATTAATGGACACATAATGTATACAATTGTTACGTTTAAGTTTGTTTTTCTTGCTGGTTGTAAAGTCACAACTGACCATCTTTAATGTTTCCAAATAAAAATGGAAAACATCTTTGTCTTGGTCTGTTTCTGCATAAATAACTTCATTTTTTCTACCTGCTTATGCTAGTGCAGGGTCACAGGGGGGCTGTGGCCTATCCAACAGCTACTAGATGAGGGGCAGGGTGCACCCTGGGTATTGTACATACACACGCACACACACGCATACACACCTACTCAAAATTATTCATACTCTGCATTAAAGATAGAAAAAAAACTGAGATTGACAAAAGTATTAGTGAATAAGAATTGAATGAAAATTGTAAAAATGTTTTTGAATTGTGGTTAAATATTCCCTGGAATTATTATAGAAAAATACAGATTTATATTTATGAAAGTTTTTTGTTGAGTAATTCTTTGAGGCAATCACTGTAATCAAGTGTTTTCCGTAGATCTCGATCAGACTTCACCTGTTTTTCCCACTGCTCATCAGCAAAATGCTTCCAGTTGGATCATCTTGTTTGTTTGTTTTGAATTTTTATTTTATTTTGATTATTATGTTGTATTTCACTAAAATCTAACTTAGCAATTCTTTATTCATTAATACTTATTTCAGTCTCGGGGGTAAGAATAATTTTGAGGACCACTGCATGGTTGACCTTTTTCTTCTTTTTGGAAAGAAAAGAAAAAATGAACATTGCTATGTTTGTTCTCGCTTGAACCACAGCCAGACACCAACACAGGCCAAATCTGTTGTACATAATGCATCTCAGCGACATCTTATTTGCAGTATTTGTACAGAGTTATTCCACAGTAACAGTAAAGACAAATAAATATGAGACAAAGTACAAAGACAGCTCACAGGTATTCTTTGTGAAATTCTGAAACAGAAATACTTACTGATGGAAATGACGGATTTCTCTTATCCTATCTGTTATTCCAGTGTTTGCTGTGAGTTAAATATAATTAAATATGTTTTTTTAGTGAGCTAATTAATGATATCACACGTGGGAATTCTGCTACTGCCGCCGTCTATTGATGATTGTCCCTGACATTATCCAATTACAAAGCAACAGTCCACTTCTTGCTCCAATCAGACAGTGGTTATCATGATACTCGGCTCCGTCGACATGGAAGTGCAGTTTCTCTCTGTTGATATCTAAACAATGATCCAAGAGGAATTCGGAGCTTGCACTATTTTCCACAGTTCTACAGCGATGCGTGTTCTCTCCCCCACAGGCACTGTGCTTTTACACACTCTGTCAGTCTTTGGGTGCCACAAGGTACTTTCACCATCAGCTGTCGCAGACACGTGCATTTTCTTCAGAAGGTCAGTCCTCATATATACACACACACAAATATATTTATATATATATATATATATATATATAAACACACATATTCCATTTTCTTTTACCTCCTCTTTCGTACTCCATCCATCCATCCATGAATAGCTACAGGTTCAGCAGAGAGTCATTAGTAGTGTTACTGAGGAGATCTCACAGGACGAGCAGGTTACTGACAGATGAATAAGTAGTAAAAGGAAGGGAGTCATTTGGCTTCATCTCTGGATTATCCTCAAAATGCACCCTGTTCACTGTGTCCCTGAGGAGGAAATAAACAAAGAAATGCTTAATACTTGCAAAAAGAAGACAAAAGAAGTATAACTGGAATTTTCGGTGCGTTTACCTGGGTTTACTTGACTTCTACATGAGCATGGCTCTCATAGCTGCCTTGCTGATCCGTTTGCGATTCTTCCTCATCCGTCTCCTTGGCTGATGTGGACGAGCTGGGAGTCTGGCGCCGGCTGGAGCAGCGGGCTGCCGTGTGGTAGTCGTAGAGGTTGTCGTCTCTGCAGGAGCAGAGTGAAGGTTGATGTGAACAGAAAACAACTAAAGGAAAATAAGTTTTAACAAAGTTTTAACTTCTATTACCTGGCGTCTGTGTTGTCGACTGCTGCTGCTGATGATGATGTTTCCCACGTAGGTGATGCTCACTGTCTGTCTCCTTTTCTTTCAGTCTTTCCTCTTCTTCTCGCTTGATTTGCTGCTGTCGCAGAATTTCCTTCTCTTGGTCCAGCCTCTTGTGGAGAAGCAGAAGCTCTTTCCTCTCCGCTTCTAATTTTTCCTCCTCGATCCGCAACGTCCTCGCCACCTCTGGAGTATCATTTTCTCTCCGTCTTGGCTCTGGGTTCGGCTCTTTGGTAGGGCGAGACCAGCTCACTTCCTTTTCAACAACACTTTCCTCACTAAGGCGGACCTTGACTTGAGTATTTTCAGTAACGTGCTGAGAGAGTCCTTTAGTTTGGCTCTTTGAAAATCTGGATTCGTCATCTTGCCGTGGTGGGCTGTGTGTTAACGTGTCCTCCTCTTTTCCCGACTTTCTCTTTCCTTCCACATCCATGTTTCCGGCCGAGGAAACTGCTTTGCTGTCCTCTGGCACCTTACCATCCTCCCGCTCTGCGTTCACCTGCTTCTCAGTTTCATCCTCAGTCCCGAGCAGCCTGGTGGAGTTGGTGACCCAGTGTGGAGGAAACATGAAACCCTCTCCTGAATGAGGAAGGTCCTTTCCAGCGAGACTGTATCCTTCTTCAGACTGGGTGAAGGTGTCTCCTCTGGGGTTCCAGTGCTGCTCCAGGAGATCCCCCAGATGGGCCCCCTGGTTCTGTTTCAGCTCGTCCAGCTGATGGAGCTCATCTTTGGAGTGCGCCTTAACCTGGACGGTAAATTCAAACAAAATTCAGCTTTGCTTCGATTGCAGACCTGAACAACCAGATAGAAATATACTTTCTGTATAAACATGAGTACCTGGCCCTGCGCAGGTCCCAGGCCGAGCGTCTGGTTTGGGTGCAGGTGCATGTGCTGTCTGCGAGAGGATTTCTTCTTGTAAGCAGGGAGCCGCGGAGCAGGCTGGCATCTGCACTCCACATGATCCACAACGGACACCACAGCTTTAGCATAAATGGGTCTTTTGTTGATGTACTCCAGCTTCAGGACCTGGAGAGGTAAATAAGTCACAGGAAATTATTCGGAGTATGAGACAAACCCTGTGTGTGTGTTCATCAGCATTTACGCACAGCAGAGGAGAGCAGAGGCAAAGCTCTGCCCATATAAACAACAACATGGAGGTTGATTTTTCATTTGGAAAACATGCAAAGTCTCAGTCTCATTCTGGGATTATTCATTTATTCATTTATTGCTGTATAACGGCTGTATAACCCATCTAACCAATCATCTCGCTGCAACCAATCAGACGCAAAATGAATGTGAGATTGAAGAGGTGACTTAAGTTAATCAAAATATTAGAGAATTTGGTACATTAATTAAAATGAAAACCTGCACTTTTCCTAATCATTGACTCATTTTATTTTGGGTAAAATGTTGTCATAAAATGTCAGTTCCTTTGTAAAAAGCTGGTTCCAGCCACTGGTTGTGTGTTTACCTGCAGGTATCTGGTGTGTGTGACGACAGGTACACAGTGCAAGCTGTTGGTGTTGCAGCAGCCAGAGCAGCGCTGCACTTCCACACACGGAGGCCATAGCATGAAGTTAGCGTTGCTGCGGTCCAGCATGGCTCGGGTGACCTCCACCACCTCTGTGCGAACTTTACACAGAGCCTGCTGAGCTGGCTGCGCATCTGAAACGTCAGTGTGAACATTGGTGTTAGCATTAGCTTTTTTTTAGCTTTCTGATTACATCTTCCTCCCATGATGCTTGAAGAAAAGTGTCTGAAATCCTAAAGCATCTTAACTGATTTAGTCAGGGAAGAACCAATGAGGAACATCAGGACAGAATTCCAGTCCAAGTTTTTTTTTTCATTCTATTAAAACTCATTGTTTTGTGAAAACAACATGATCTATTGTTATACATTACATCTGTTTATTTAATCATAAAATTTTTATTAATTTTATTTTTTTCATAGTTATTTATTTTATGTTTTATATTCGTCTTGACATTTCATCCAATATTATTTCTTGTTTTATTTTTATTTATTTTTATTTTATTTTATCAGTCATTCTACATTTTTTTTGTATTTATTTTTTTCAGATTTCTGTATAGCTCATAAGTGATGTACACAGAAATCTAAATAAAAGGAATTTTTAATGCGTTAAAAATCCTGCCTTTTATTTATAGATTAATTCATTTTTTTGTCACACATTGATTACATTGATTTTTTTTTTTTTGCAGTATTAATTGAAAATCAGTTTCGAGACTTTTTAAAATTTATTTTGTATTTTGGCAGTTTCCGTCGTCTGAATAACATTATAGCACATTGTTGTGTTTGATATGTCTACATATTCCATATGTGAAATATAACTTTTAATAAAGCAGTTAAATTATCCTCTCACTGAGCTTTTTTATGTTTGTTTATGTAACATTACATCATTTGTTCATGATCCTATACAATCTGTTCACTAACAGCTCATCATCCACTGCTGGTTTTGTTATCAGAGCAAAAACAAGAAGTCAAACTATAATAAGAAACCTCTTTCCCTCATGAGTTTCAATTATGCTACTCAGCTTCACTGACGTTGACAAACAAGGGCGAGTGGAGGATATGCAGCATGTTTTACATCAAGATTAATGGAGGAATGTTTCTATCACCTCATAGGAGTGAAGCGACAAAGTCACCCTTTCCTAGACTGATATCTGTTGCATCTGCTTCATCGTACCAGTGATTGCAGGCTTAATGGAGAGGACATCATCACTGAAACCATGCATGTCACATTAATCACCTCACAGGAAGGCTGTCTGAACACTCCCAGCCTTCACCACTAATTAAGATGAAGCATCTGTATGCTTTTTAGAAAAGTAACTAATTCTCCATCCATGATCAGAAACTGAGTCATGCAGCTAAGATGAGCAAAGATGGATTTTCATCCACAAAATTCTTCTGAAAGATGTCAGAGTGGCAACAATGAGTCATTAGTGATCTAAATGATCTTTTACGTTAACAAAAGGGAGTTTTGTCTCACCGAGGCTCCGTGGTAGTCTGTGACCTCCATTGGCTGCAGAATTTCCATCCTCCTCATCTGAGACAGTGAAGATGAACAGAAACAGCAGGTGACTTATGTAAAGAAGTAAAAATGAATCATGTTTTTACCATGGTGCACCAGCGCCCTCTACATGCGGAAAGCGTAAACTTTCCATGTGGGATTTAGAATTAATGTACGGCACAAGGAAGTGAGAAAACTGTTCAGTTATTTTCTACAATCATAAATCAATCCAAAATTGTAAATGATAATGTTTTATAAAAGTATATTGCTTACATAGTATGACTTTAGTTAGTTTGATGTCCCTGCACAGCTTGCTAAGAGTTTTGTACTTTCTGTTTCTTTTTTTATATTCAACACAAAAATTAGATGTCTTTGACTGTCTGAATGAAATAATGTATTAATATATCAATCATTTTTTACTCTGTTTTTATAAAATAGAAATGAATAAGAAAACAGGGACCTCACATGGAGAAACATAATTACTCTGCTAAGCTATGTAGTCAGATTCAGAGAAAAGATTTATTTTCACATGGTTGCAGTAAAATCTGGAGCATCATCCAGCGATTACATTGGTAAAAATATTAGAAAGTTCTGTTCTTTACCTACGGAGTCAGACAGCAGCAGCAGCTGGAGGTCCTCTATAGAGGAAATGGGGCTGTTTCTAACCAGCTCCACCAGGGCTGCAGGCAGAGCGTCCCCCTGAAACACACACTTTGGTTAATGTAAGACACCGCACAAACATTTTCCACCCATTCTGCAGGAGGAGCTGCAATTTACTGAGGATTAAATAATTTTGCAAACATGGGCCAGCAACAAGCCTAAAAATGACATGTGTATCAAGTTTCAGGATTGTTTGAACGTTTCAGATACCTGGAGAATATTTTGTGTATTCATGTCAACATTTTTCTGGTATTATTGTGCATTTTAAACACTGTGACTAGTCATCCCACTGTACCACACACACCTTACTGGGATTTTTTTTCACAGTATTCATTTAGAAAGTCGTTTCTCTTTAATAACATGAAGCATCCAAACATTTTCATGGTGTCCCATATTTAAAAAAAAACAAGCAGCAGCTCTACATTGTGATGGCAGGGATTTGAGTGTGGGTTTAACCCCCTCTGGTCATTAATGGGTTTGAGACAACCGAGGAGGGGGAGAACCGACCAAAGCAGACACACAATGGTCACTAAGAGCAGGGTGAATGACTATTGGCGTTGTGTCCTCTCATCTGCTAACATTTAGGGGTCAAAGGGGCAAGGAAAGAGTCAGGAAGTGGGGGAAGGAGTGATACGGAGAGGATGAGAGAAGGGAGGTGCATCTAAAAAAAAAAAGAAGAAGAATAGTTGAATAAAAGACAGGCTGAAATGGAAAAGGATCAGACGTGGGTCGAGGCACTTCCTAGTGTTGCTTTAAATGTTCTGGATCAGGTTCACTCGCTTTCACTTGTCTGCTGACGGGAAGATGGAACAAAGACAAATTAAAGAGAGAAAAGGGCTTTAGAAACGTGCGGCTTGAGAAAAAGAGTTTTAAAATAAGTTCAGTGTAGAAAAACCGAACTGTGTTTGATTTCATTCAGCTTCTGGAGAACATAATGAGTCCCAGTGGCGAGTTGGTTTCAGCCAAAGGAAGCAGCCATCCGTGCACGGACATGCACACTCACCCTGCCCACGCTGTTTGCCATTGACATTCCCCCATTGTTGGTCTGCTTGTCAGAGAGCATGATAATACAGCAGGGAAATGCCTGCTATATTACTCCTGCATCTCTTTTGCAGAGCTGCCGATGCCCCCTGAGGTCTCATCGTGATTATTTCCTCCCTTTGCTGATGGAGCAAGCCAGCCTGCTCGGCTAATTGTGTCCGATGTTAATTAGTGGGGTGTGTGCCTTTGTTCCAAGTGGTGCCTGCTGTCATGGCAATTTGCGTCTGAGCAGGAAATATTAAATAAACACTTCAATTTTTAAAAAAAACAGATGCAAGCCGGAATATTTAAGTAATGATAATGCTGAATGTGCAAAAAGAGATTTTACACTCAGTGTGTCAATATTATAAAACATGTACGCCCTGCATCTATACAAAAATACCTAAAAAAAATTCCATTAGTGAGCCTTTAAAATTAAATTTTGATGAAAAAAACAAGAGTACTTTCTATTGATCCTGCACCCAAGTGAGCTGGTCAGTTGCAAAAAAGCTTTTGCTGATAAAGAAGTTTTCTATCTGCAGCTACAAAGTGACCTCTATGTTATCATCTATTTAACTTTGATGCTGTTTATGTGCTCTAAAAGCACTCATTCTGACATAAGCCAGTACTCATCACCTGCAGCAGCCTCCCCACCCCCCTGCAGCTCAGTGGGACGTATTGAGGAATGCCAGGTACAGGCAGAGGCTGCAGCGGGCCGGGGCGTAATCGTATATAATTAAGGGGTCGTGTCTGCTGGCGGCACGCTAGCAGCACATGTGGAAGGTTTCACATGTAGCTCCTGCAAGTACGCCAACACGTGCACAGCACAGTGATGTGCACATAAATGTGACTTTAATTAATTCCATTGTCATAATTCAACTCAGGCTTTTGGGAAGGTGCCTGATCTAATTCTGGATTATTATGACTTTATGTTTGTTAAGAAAAAATGTTGGTGGTCCCTTTTTGGATCCATATGTTCCTTACAGCTTTCCACACCATAACCAAAAGCAGACTTCAGATAAAAATATAATTAACCTTCTTATGGTAATCCTCTTTCAATAAGGAGCAAAATTGAACCAACAGTTTTAATGATTTTCCAGCTGTGATGCCTTAAACTTTAGAATTAGACCTGGGGAATTCCTGGTTGTATACCTCAAAGCCTTTGTAATTTCTCCCTGTGAAGCACTTTGGCTGAGAAAAAAATGAGCTTTCTTCTACATGTGGTGCCCACGAAAGCTCCGAAATGAGAAGGAAGCTTGATGACAGGAAGTTAAAGTCATCATAGCTCAAAAAGTGACTTCATAGGAGGCAGTAAAAGAGATGTTTTGTCATTCAGGAGCTGCAGAGAGTGACTGAGTGCATTCATGTTTTTTTCTCCCATAAATGTGTGTACTCTCATTCCTTGGAGAAAACCCAAACCATATCTCAGCTGCAGAAATGGAAACTTTGTTTTCCATGTTTTATCTGTATCTTAACCCCACTTAGTTTTTAGAGACCACTGACACATGCCAGTCATTGTGCAGATGAAGTGAAAAGGTCACACACACACACACAATATCTTGATGAAAGAAGAAAGACAGATAGAAATCTGACTATGCCTCAGCTACAGATTTGCCCTGAAATGAGCCTAACATTGTTTTTTTTGTTTTTTTCCTAGTCCATGCAGCCTCATTTGACCCCCTCAAAACCCATAGGTGGAGTTTCAGCTTCCTGTTTGACCCCAGCACATGGGCAGACTCCATCCATCCATCCTGAATGCTGTTTCATCGCATCTCAAAGCGAAGTTACAGACAGATTTGCACCGTTATGTGAAGAGCATGATGGTGCGAACTGACAGATTCACGGCTGCGCCCAACATCTGGAGCAGCATCCATGAGTACATCACTTAACCACGTGTAGTATCCAGCTGCAGATGGACTAGCTCGGGGGGGG
>JAVQJG010278185.1:0-10925 GCA_036024015.1 Craterocephalus amniculus
CACCCACACACCCACACACCCACACCCACGCACACACCCACACACACACACACCAACTTCCTGTGCTGGCACCGTAGATATATGGGCTGTTCCTGCCAGACTCCTGCAGTAGTCAGAAACCAGCTCATCTGGACTCGTGTTCTGTCTGTAAGAACATCAGTGAATTTCTTCAAGTAAAACAGATCACATTCATTATCTAATACCAGCTAGATGATGGTTTCAGTTATTTTCAGAAACTTTTTTGTGCTCAGCCGAATAGCTGACACTGTTCCCAACAAGACTAATGGCTGTATGTGCTCTGTTCCATCTGTCATGTTCAGGAGACGGGGATGAAAATGTGTGTCCATGCAGAGGGGTCTCCTGCAGGCCCACTGCAGGATGAGTTTATGTCAAGTGTTTGTGTATGCTTGGGTGTGTGCACATCTTTTGAGTGTCATCTGGGCTTGGCTCCAGGTCTGGGTTTCTTCTTACCCCGGTGGGGGGTGCCTTTATGTCTACAAAATGTGTGTACATGTGTGTTTGTGTGCACACTCAAACAATCAGAAACCGTCGCTTCCCTTTCCCACGGAGGCTCTGGCTGAACCGCGACAAGACTGGCAGCCATCAGTCTTGTGTGTGTGTGCACGCATGTGTGTGTAACAGCGACTGTGATGAAAGGCCGGGGAGCCAGCGAGGACCTGTCTGAGGCCCCGGTAATCAGGGCCAGCCTGAGCTGACATCCTTCTCAGGCTGACAGAGCTTTCCTATTCTCTCCTCATGTGCACACACACACACACACATAAGAACAAAAACATATATGTATCTCCACTCGCTCACATCCATTTGGCCCTTGTGATGGTGCACAGCGCTGGAAGCGTGTGCTGGAGGATTAGGAGTCAACCCGGGTTTGATACGGTTGTGGACTGTGATGGGGTGTGGTAGGAAATGTGGTTTTAAGTCAGCATAGTGACTTCCACATGCTTGTTTCTGTCTTTTCTGTGCTCTGAAAGAAGGTTAAGCGTGAGGAGGCAGGTGAGAGAGAGAGGGAGTGAGAGACGACCATGTTGAAAAGCAAGAAAAAAACGTGTGAGAGATGAGAGGAGTAGGGAAGAAGGCTGTTTTATTTTATACTGTGAGGGCCTGTTGCTAATTAATGTTTCTTGGTCGGTTTCTGTCGGAGCTGAGTAATGTTTTTGATCTTTATGCCTGATAACTGCATACCTAATGAGATTTCAAAGCTGGTGGAGATGGGAGTTGCTGCTCCCTGCAATTATTGACAGATGCCTTTTCTCCGCCACTGGCTGCCGCGCCATAAATCCTTCCTCAGTAATGAGCTTGAGAAGTGCCACCCTGCCAGTGAGCTAATGAAACCGAGCAAGGGGGGCCATGTGTGTGTGCGTGTACGTGTGTGTGTGCATGCGTGCAAAAGAGTGCATCACACTCCTCTGACACATTTTTTTCCCTGTAAATGCACTCTGCAGATGTCAGCCACCTCGCCTGGTAGCGACAAAGAGAGAAAAAGAGGCAGGAGAAAGATAGTCGGTGAGGAAAGGGGGGGGGGTACAAAGCCCAAGCCGTGCTCTGTTACTCCACTTTATGAGAAGTTTCAGGGTGTTGACGGGGGGTGGGGGGGTGCTCAGGTTACAGCCCCATGCTAAGGCTATTTGTCTAGGTTTGGCTGTTTTATTTGAAATCCTAGTATCTCTGTTGCCAAACGGGACTGTGATGGATATCTCTGCGTCCCCCTCACCGATTGCCTGCCCACTTCCAGCAGTTGCTTCTCTCTCCTTTTCTCCTCTTTTTTATTTTTCCTCAATGAACTCCTCCTCTGTGCATCTCAGCCAGGGAATGCGAAGGTCTTGAAATGAAAGGAGTGAGGCTGCGGCGCGAAGAGAAGCGGAGGAAAATCAGGGCAACTTGGCCTCTTCGCTTCACAGAATCTCGCCCAATATCTGGTGTGGATTGGAGTGCAGCTATGCATGACCTCGCAAGGCTCCTCACTGATGTGGTGTGTTGTACGTCTTTGCGGATGCATGTACTGCATGCTGGTTGCACGTATCCAGACTTTTCCATAAACCAGAGGAGGAGGGCGGCTCAGAGACGAGCGCCGTCTCGCTGCCAAACAGTCGATTTCCCCCTCTCATCGTCCACACCATACATCACAGACCCACCCTTCTCTTCTGACACAATGACGTGTGTCATTTATCAAACAGGGCCGTGCCAGGGCCCCACATGTGTGTGTGGGAGTGCGTGGTGGTGTGTGTACACAAGCACATATGTGTTCTGCAGTGTGCAGGGCAGTCCTCCCTTCTGCCTCTGAGGTCCTGCGAGGAAGGAGGGAGGGAGTGAGGGATGAAGCGTGAGGAGGAGAGAGGGGAAACAAGGAGGAAGAGGGTGATTATTGCCTGAATGCGTGAGTGAGAGCATGAGAAGTTGGGGGAGTAGACGAAGGAATCAGGAACACTGATTTCCCTAATGTTCTGGCCCTACCGTTTCCTTTTCCGTTGTGTGTGTTTGGGGGAAAATGTGTCACTATCTGCATGCGAGTGTGTGATATTGATATTGCAACTTTAAGTAGTATTTTACACACAATTACTCACATTTCACATAACAAATAAGTATAGATTGTAAATCATACCTCCATTAATCTCCTGGATTGGTGTGCAGGCATGCATGTGTGTTTGTGTGTCAATAACAATCTGTGTCCGTCTCTGTTTTGTGCTCGAATGTCTTGGGGGCTGATCGCAGGCGTGTATCAGTCATGATGTCTTATCTAACACGCACACAAACTCACTGCTCGCGAGTCTCTCTCCCATGGGTTTGGGTAGTGCAGCCTCTCACTCTCTCTTCACTTTTCCCAGATTCAAAGGGAGGCCTAATAGAAGATGGATGCTCCTTAAAAAAGAGCCCGTTGATGGATATGAATCTGGCCCCGCCATTCATCACTGCTATATTATTTAGACTGGATAGCTACAGAGCTGTAACCTGAGCTACAGCAATGACAGGATGTGTGTGTGTGTGTGCGTGCGTGTGTGTGTGTGTGTGTGCTTGTGTGTGTGTGTGTGTGTGCTTGTGTGTGTGCGTGTGTGTGTGTGTGTGTGTGTGTGTGTGTGTGTGTGTGAGGACAGGGCAGGTGACGGGGGGAGGAGATGCAGCACGGTGGACCGTTGGGGTCTCGACAAAAGGAGGAAAATTAGAATCAGAACAAAATGAGAAGAAACAACAAATAAAACATGATGAGAAGTGATAAAAGCTGATAAATAGTGAGAGGTGGAAAATCTCCTCTTTCACCTGTTCTCTTCCAAAGCTGCACATACTCTTTATTATTATTATCTGAGGGAATCACATAAAAAACTACAATTGACACTGTTTAAAGGGACAGAGAATTGTAATTCTGCATGAGTGGTGGGAATCTCCCCCAAAGCCTGGCTGTAGGTTGAAGGGGGAGGCTATTACATATGCGAGAAAAGTTGTCTAAGCTCTTTGTGGCTCCAGACAGAGCCGTGTGAAGCCTCAGCTGATCACACTTGAGTCAGCATTTGTTGATCGCTGCAAATTAGAAGAAAGACAATAAAGTTAGGAGCGAGCTTTCCTTCCAGATCTCTGTGAGCCGTGTGCGCTCGCGGAGAGGGAGGCCACATTAGCCACTTCTTTCATAACACGTCCGAGCCTCCCACTGACTCGTCACAGCTCATGTTATGAATCTGAGTGAAGCCGGAGGATAATTTAGACAAAGATGACTCTTCCTTGTTCAGATGCTCCAATTCTTCCCGTTTTTTAAAAGCATTTAAACCTGATACCTTCTGTTGGACCTTGTGTTGATGTATTAGAATCTGATATTATTTTGGAATTTGCATACTTAGAAAAATAAACATTTTCTTTTATGACAATAATTTTTCTTGAAGTTAAGTTATAATGGAGACACTGACTGAATTTTATGGGTTTGTAATGAAAATAATTGTTCAAAAGTACTTTATTAATTATAATTTCTTTCTGTAAATGTGTGTGTATGAAATATGATCTCACACAGTAGACTTACAGTTAGCTTAAATTGTTAGTGTCTCTGGCTATAATTTTCATATAGACACTTTTCAAAAAGTGAAGTTTTTAGTGAGAACTTTTAAAGTACAAGTACAATTTTTGTCTCTTTGTATACCTGACTATTCGGTGTCGTATCAGTTTTCTAACCTTTCCAACGCTCCGTATTTAAAAGTCAGCTGAGGGGAAGAATGTGAGCAGGTATCTGCATGATCCATCAAACCCCAAGAAGATATTAAAGCGGATAAGTTGGACGTGTTATTACGTTTACATTTCCTTTACAGCTTCCTGTAGTGGAGATGTTTCCTCAGCAGTGATGTGGACTCTTTTAGGATGAAGACAGCAGTAGGTTCAGATTGCCTCAAGCGCTTAAATGAACATTTAGCCGTGTCAAAGTTGCATTTTGTTTTTCCATCACGCAAAATGAGGCTTATAACTTGTTTTATTTTGTTCGTTTTTTTCAAATGTATGGACTTCAAAGCACAGACTGAAACTGTGAGGTTGCTCTGCAGCTTTGGCAATACCATCCACCCTCAAATTAATGACTCTGCACAACAACTATTAGCATATGCTGCAGCCGTGTGAGGGAGAACACTTCCTATCACTCCTCTTCTACTTATTCATCAGTGAGCTTTTCTCTCTGAGATGCACATGTCTCTCAATCATTTCCATGTTTGCGGTTTTCCTTAGATTTTTCTAAAAGCAGCTCACTGATATAACCCTGTATTATAAACCTATACTATAAACCTTCTGGGCCAATTTTTGTCAAATTAATTCATGTGGAGGAGGAAGTCCCAACCGTAACAAACTCTGCGTTTACTTTTCAAAAGTCTTTGTGTTTTTATTTTACATTCAAACCTTTTTGGGGATTTTGGGTTTGCTCGCATCTTCCCTTCCCTCCTTTCCTCCCTTCCATCCTCTTCACTCTTCCCAGATTTCTATAGCACCAAGGCAGACATGGTGATTTATTGTGGCCATCCATCTCTTCCACTCATCCATCACTGGCCGGTTGCTAGGCAATCATGGCAGCAGCTGTTTGCTTTTGAGTTCGACAGAGGGGCCGTCAGTCAGCGGCGGCAGGTGAAAAGCATTACCAACACGCTGTTGTCACGCCGAATAATTAATCAAAGGTGGGAGAGATAATTAAAAAGATATGACCCTTGCTGATACTTGGTCATGGGTTTGAAAAGCATAAACTAGGTGAGAGGAGGAGGACTCTCTTCCTCATTGTGTTTGCTGTTTTATTTGCTCAAATTTGTTCCAGTGTTTTTAAGCTTCTGCTCTGCCTCTTACAATCTTGTACGTGACCCTTTCTTTCCTCCTTCAGACACTCAGAGTGACGTGAAGGAGTGGAATGAATGAGTGCTGATAAATCCGGCTCTCCTGTTCGTCAGTGGCAATGCTCTAATTAATTACAAGGACATGGGCTGAGAAAAAAAAACTGAGAGAAAGGATTTATTTTTAAAGAAAAACCTGGCAGAGGCAATGAAAGAGCTTTTCAAACTGATGTGGATTCATCCGTTACCCCCAGTTGCACTCGTGCAGCTAAATACAGACTTAAGCGAAAACAACATGCTCTGTCTTATTTTTGGTTTTCTTAAGTGTTTCTTTGACAGGTTAATCATGCAGGAGACAAATGAGAGAAAAGAGATCATATTATATACTTTTAATGTCTGTCTCTGCCAGTAAAAATCATTAATATGCATCAGCAGAGGTGCTTGTGAAACACTTTCTTTGGATGAAGCACAGAAGTGGATGAGATTCACAATCACAATCAAATTCTTCAAATTCTTTTTTTCCTTGTTAACCCAGCTACTTTCGGAGATGTAAACAAGTTCCAACACACTAATAAAGGACTTTCCTAAAATCTGTTTTTGATGGAAACCTGAGAGCATGTGGAAGTAGGTTTTCTGTGAACACAGCCAGAGTGAAGCTTCATTGTGTCAAAAAACATGAATGTGATTGTGAACGAGGTCATCAGGTCACTGAAAACCAAACTAGAACTCTCTGTTCTCCTTTATGTCTAACTTCAAAAATATCTCACTAGCTGTAACTTTGTGCAACATCGATTGAGTTTTAAGTTGTAGAGAACTGTAAATGTGGAATATTTATGGGTGTATTTTATGTTGATATTTTGATTTAAAAACATTTCTTTTACAGTGATTTATTCATGTGGGGAACTAGTGTGTGTGTGTGTCCTTGCATGTTGCACTTGTATAAATATGTCTGTATGTATTCATGCTTACCCCTCACTTTCACGTAGTGCATTGTACTTGCATGCAATGCATTGTAAGCTTTCACACGAGGAGAAGATCCGACAGGATTTCTGTCGTTCTCTGTGTCACATCTTTGATCTCCCGAGCAATGTTCCAGTGTGTTTTGACGCCTCTAATTTTCCCACCACCATTTATTATCTAGAGTTTACACAAAGCCAGCACACCAGTGGAACCAAACGTTCTGTACACACAATCAGCTACACTCTGAGACAAAACAACTGCATGTGAGAGAAAATAGAAAGAAAGTGACCAACTAAGAAGGAAAAACAATGAGACAGTTTTATACTTTATGCATCTGGTCCATTTTAGGTAATCAGAAACAGTATTGAAGGTAGGATTTTATTATCTGTTCTTATTTAATGTTTGAATTATAGATCATAAAATTAGAAGCAGGAAGATTTGGGAGTTTGAAAGACTTATCAGAAATCTTTTCTGAATCATACAATTTGCAGATTATTGAATGAAGAGAATGTGGTCCGGATGATGCCTATCATGTTAAACAGTGTAATGTTACAATGAATGTAAACTGGAAGGGGGTGTTGGATTGTGTCCACAGGGAGAACTTCCTGTTCCTGGCATATAGGGTTACTAGCCTCTTATTCATAAAAAGTAGAGTTTTGTAGTCACAGCAGCAGATCTTCTCTTTGATTCACTAAGGATGTGGTGCATGTTGTATTGGAGCCGTTTGAGCGGTTAGCTTGCAGGTGCCACTGCAGTCACTGCCAGGCAACACTGGCCTGCACTATTTTTGAGCAGTTGCAGCTGACTGTAACATTAGCACCTAGGAGGTCAGCTTTCCCTGATACTACCAGTCTGTACATATGATGCTTAATCTCCCTTTACATGCCCATGCTTTATTCTTCTATTAACCATTCACTGAAAGTGTAAGAAAATATCGCTATAAAACTGGTGTCGTGGAGTAGAAAACACTGGTTTCTTTGGTCAACAAATTAAGGCGTCCTCGGCCGCCCCCTTTTCAGCTTCCAAATGCAGATCTTTGACTCTGGTCAAACATAATAATCTTTCCTTTTTGTGACAGTTACCAGAAATACTGACGTGGTTTTCCTCTATGCAGTTGTTCATCACACAGATTCATCAAATTTCTGTTTTTTATATATATATCAAATCAAATCAAATCAAACTTTATTTCTATAGCACCTTTCATACATTCAGTCTCTCAAAGTGCTTTATATAAAAAAAACAAATGTTGCAATGAGACAAAAACAAGTTCAAAACAAAGGTCATTATATATATATATATATATATACGTGTGTGTGTGTGTGTGTGTGTGTGTGAGTATTATTTCATTTGAATAGCTAAAATAATGCAGGACTTTTACGAGATATGCTGATATATGATGATTCCGACATCTTGCATCAAAGATAAAGAGGAAGAAGAGGAGTCAGATTTAAAGATATATGGACAGATATGAAGGCTCAACAGATGACTGACAGATACTTCCCTGGGAAGTTGGAAGGAGAAAGTGAACGGGCCTAACTATAGAAACACACAGAGCTGGGAGGAGAGGAGAGGGAGCAGCAGAGCAGTGGAGATGGATGCAGCAGACAGAGCATCAGTCAACATTTAACATTTGGCTTTCTACATTTTCTGTCACTCCAGGAATGATTTAGCCTCAAGCTCTGCCTCAGGTTATATTCAGTCTCACTGAACAACTCCCACCACCAAACACATACACACACACGCACTCACATGAACACACACTTCCTGTATTGTAGCCATCACATAACCGAGCAAGAAAAAAATGTAAGTAGTTTTTTTTATTTAACTAAGAGTAAAAAAATAAATAAATAAATTAAGTGAGCACCTTCAACAATGATGGTGTGCAAATAATAGTGTGTGTGTATTTGTGTATGTGTGGGGCTTTCATTAGCGCTTATAAACTAATCAATAGACACTTGATTGGCTAACATGTAGCTATCGATTCATTGATCCTTATAAGCTTGAGTGTCAAGTCTCTCCTACATTGGCCGCTGTATAGGAGAAATCTGTTTTGGAATAAGCCGAAATCACAGCTGAAGCGTGACGACGGAGAACATTTACTGAGATGTTTTCTTTTTTCTCTGCTAACCTCTGAAACCCTTCCCACCCCCTCCAGGGAGGTCAAATCCTAAATGAAATATCATCTGGCTCTACTAAGGCCACACGCTTGAAATCAAAATAAATGGGCGTTTCTAGGAAATCCATTATTATCGAGCATTCCTGAACTCTTATCAGTCATGATTTGAAAAAAAAAAGACAAATCAATAATGTGCGTTAAATAACTTTCTTATGTCATATGGGCTTCATTTCACTTGGCTGCACTGTTTGAATCGTCCCCACATGGCTTACGCCAAAGCAACCATTACATATCTCAGTCAAGAATTTGGCCCATTAGGATTGATGGATTCATCCACTCAAACTTCCATCATGGGAAACTCAGGCTGTGTCACTATGGAAGGAAAAACCAAATGAGATGTTCTTCATTTAAAAGAACAAACAGCCAAGGAGACATGAAAAAGCTGAGTCTTTGAGAAAAAGTTGAAGTTACTGGGAAATGTTTTAGGAATTATGGAGCATCTTCAGGCTTTAAGGCTTGGCAACTTCACATTGGATATAAATATTTGTATATTAAAATTAATGAGCATTGGTTATGAGATAGTTTTGTTTGGTAGTGCACAAAGCATAAAATTGAAAATACTTCTAGCAGTCTTTAAGAGATAGAGGCTATGTCAACACCCCCCTCTCACTGAGTTCAGCTTTCTAATGAAATGTTTCATTCATCAGCAGCTAAAACATCAGATGCAAACATACAGCATCAAATAAATGTAGTCATTTTTTTCACATCCTTTTAATTTGTGCTTATCCCCAGGAGTGATGGAGGGAATGTAATCAAACTTTCATTTACTCATACTTTGGTATTTTTAGATTAATGCATACAAGCCTGGGAGGTTTTAGATTTTTTTATATCTTTGAAAACACAACAATCGCTCATTTCTTCCTGCTTTTCCCTTTCTTTATGAAAAAAAAAACAGTGGAGCATTTTTAGATGTGCCAGTGTGTGTGTGTGTGTGTGTGTATTTATGTAAAACAGACTTGAGACAAGGAGGGAAAGTCTGTGTCTTCCTGTCAGAGAGGAAACAACGGTAGACATAATCCTGACAAGACCCAGTGTTTATGGATTCCACAGACTTGATACAAATGAAGTCCAGCACGTTTACACGCACGCCAACACACACACATAGTGACAGTGAAAGTGTGCATGTGTGTGTACTACATGTTTAGGTGTGCTTGTGTGTGTGGGAGTTATGTTGTAAATCACACTAATCAATTGTGGCCTGTGTCATGGCATGCCAGACATGCTGAACGGTCTGTTTTACATTGAGGGGGATGTGTGTTTAACTTTGTGCATATGTGTGCAGCTGTCACATGATGTCCTGCACACAGCTGTCACAAATCACAGTTATGTGTCTCCAGTACCATGGATACTGTATGTATCATGTTAGAGAGAGAGTGTGTGTGTGTGTGTGTGTATGTGTGTGTGTGTAGGTTGCACAAGCACATAGCATTAAAAATCCTGACATGAATATGAGCAGCGATGATATGGATCGATGTGTGAAGCAGGCATTTGATTGTTTTGGTTAAAAAAAACTATTTTTCTAGTGCATGTTAGTTATTTTGTGTTTTATCTTTTTTGGACAGTGTTCACCGTTCATTAAAGTTTAAGATTTGCTTTTTGTTGTTGTTTGGCCTGCGGGTTTCAAAATATATAATTGTGCCTTTCAAAACACACAATAATATGAATCCTTTTTTTACTGTAGGCTTCTGTTTTTCTAATTATTATCAGAAATAACTCAGAGATTAAAGAAAAATCCCTACAATATTTCACAAACATTTACCAAACCAATAATTTGTGTAAACACATTCTTTAAAAACTTTGATATATTTATTTATTTTTGCATAGCAAAGACAAATATATCAGAAATCCAAAGATAAAGTTATCAGAAATCCAAAAAAGAAGTTATGATATTCAGTAAAATACAAAAAAAGGTTTCTATTTATCTTCACCTTTTAAACTCCTGTAGCTCATGTTCGTCCGCATATTCCCTTAATGCCTGGTTACCATAACAACAAACGATAGTGTGTTTCCAGACAGGGTGCTGTTTGTGTTAATGCTCAGTCTTTAGTCTGAGTCTTTTATTCATAGAGTGTGTTTTTACTACTTTTATCACATGCGTGCAAACACACCCATGCCCAAACATCTCTCCTCCCATTTTGACGTCCTTTCCTTGATATAAACAAATTTCAAGGTCTTTTTTCTCTAGATTCCAGGTGTAATTGGCTGTTTAAACATGGCGCTCTCCTTCCCAACATTATCCATCATTAGTTTGTCTGTATATTTACCACCCTGCAGGAAATGCACACACAAAGTTGCAGACACACAGATCTAGTACTTTGAAACTGAATACCCATCATACTATCATACCCAGTCACACACAGCACCCCGTGGCCAAGATGAAAGGTGATGATGGCTGGCAGGGTCGGACTGGGGAAAAAAATAGGCCCTGGCATTTTTACTCTGGACCGGCCCACGCTGGGGGGGGGGGGGGGGGGGGGGGGGGGGGGGGGGGGGGG
>JAVQJG010278194.1:0-11202 GCA_036024015.1 Craterocephalus amniculus
AGATAGATAGATAGATAGATAGATAGATAGATAGATAGATAGATAGATAGATAGATAGATAGATAGATAGATAGATAGATAGATAGATAGATAGATAGATAGATAGATCAATGTCCAAAACTTTGTATACTTTTGAGTGCAATGACTCATTAATTTCTTTCATCTTCTCACCTTTTGGCAGATTTCAGTTCACAGTTCAGTTCATTTACAGCAGCCCAGGTTCCATCAAACAAACGCCAAATAAAGGAAAGGTTAACACCACATCATTCTGAGCTGTCACTGATACAGTCAACATGTATGCCTTTCTGGTGTTATGCACCTCCCACTAACCAATCTAAAGACGTTATATGAAAATATGGTCATAAACTTCATGAAACAAAATAAATACAATAAATACATAAATACATATAATATAAATACATATAATAAATTATATATATATATATATATATATACTGTATATGATAAATGATATGATCAATTATTAGTGGTGAAAGTCAGTCCATGCATATTTTATGGGCTGTTAATGTTGACGTGTAGGCCTTAGAGCTGCATGACAACAAGGAAAAGAAAAGCAGCTTCATTGACTGACTCTATTTGTATCTCTAGCAGATATTAGAGCTGGATTCTGTCATCTCTGTTAGATTTCTAATAAGTCCACAGATTGGCTTCAGGTTGTCTTCTTTACAGGTCTTGTAGAAGCAACACATTACTTTGACTTTGAGCCACATTAGGAGAAAAGCAGAACAAAACTAACACTGTGATGGCTGTTTTTTTGTTGTTGATTATTGATTTGAGGATTTGATAAGCTATTTGTTCATGAGATATTTTTTTGGTTTAAAATATGTTCTCCGTTCTGTTTCGATGTTTTTTGTTAGATTTTCTTGTGTTTTTTCAGAAATAGGCTACAGTATTATTTGAAATAGTATTTTGATGTTATTGTGTTTTCTGCAATGATTTGGTAGCTTATATTTGTATCTGATTTATTTAATGTTGTAACCACTCTTAGTTTTTAACTTGTTTGTATTCTTGTTTTTTTTGTTGCTGATCATAAGTGCGCGATTAAAATGATAGCTTAGCCTACTGTCCTCTTGTTTTATTTTTCTAGCGCTGTTTTCTGAAATATCTGCTGTTTTTGGAAATATTCCAAATAAATACCTTTTTATGGCCTATGTTGTTTTTGTGATGCTTTCTTTTGCTACCTTTTAGTCCTTTTCTTTGTTATTTTTCATAAATGTACCCTTAGGCTACTGTGTAAAATGTTTGGATTTTGAAAATGTCCATTTTTTGTGCATTTTGAGTTTCCTGTTTTTACGGTTTTGTAGTCTGTTGTAGCCTACGAATGACGGAGCCTAATTTCTTAAGCAGTTTTTTGTGCTTTGGAAATTTGTGGTTAGCACATTATTTCTGTACTTTTAGGGGATTTTGTTTGTTTCTTTTTCAGTTTCAGATTTGTCTGACGAGCACAACTGCCACACAATGGCCGCAATGCCTTTACTACATCAAGGCGCTGGTGTATGGCGCTAACTTGCGGCGGGTATGTTGCACACGAAGTTCCAGTGACTGCTGTAATGTGGGAAAGGAGTGAACTCTCTGACCTCCGCATCTGTCTGCCCATCGCCTGACGTCACACCATTGCTGGAGTGCACAGCGCGAGGAAGCGCACCCAGCGTTTGCGCCATATGGCCTTGTGTCCTTCCCCGCCGTCCTCCTCCTCACTTCAAAACATTCACTGTACGCTACAAAGAAATGCGCCTGAATCGTAACTCCGCGTTTGAAACAGTACCGTGTCCCTTTAAAAACGTCTGACAAAAAGCCCATATGATCCCCGAGCTCCAATCACCAATTCCTTCTACAAAAGCAGCCTCTGCATTTTTGTCTGTCTGAACGCTACAGCAGCACGGGGGGAAAAGATTGAGGGAGAAGCCAAAAACTGGAGAAATGTGACAATCCAACGGTCATTTTCATGGCGAGGGGGAAACTGGAACAAAAGGAGTTATTCTTGGACTCCTTCAAGCCTCGAAACGTTGGATCAAAATGGTAGGCTGCAGGGCAGCGCTGCATTTTTTTTTTGTGTTTGTTTATTTTGTGTCCCTTCTTGATCTCTTGCAAATTTGAAGCTACTTAGCAGGCCGATCAAACTTGTCACACTTAAGCCTCATCATGCTTCTTCGCCGCTGGTTGTCATACGTGTGCTTTGTGCTTTGTATCCTTTGCAGTGAAGTTTGTAACTTGCCGACATGGCACAAGTTGGAAATTGAAGCAGCCGAAAGAATGCAGCGGCTACAATTGCTACATTGATGCAGACAAGGAGTTAAATTCTTTGATATCAGTGCGCTTCTGCACAGGACTGGGGTCGTGACTGGTGCAAATGTGGACAGGACCAGAAAAAGTGGAGCTGCCACCTCCCCCCTCTCCAAGCAGGTGCAGATGAAGTTTGTCAGGAAGAGACGTCCATGCATACCATAACGAAAGGGTTCAGAGGAGGAGATGACCCTCTTTCAGTCATAATAACTTGGCTTGGTTACAGTTGAGCTAATGAGGAGGTGAAAAGGTCCCAGATAGATCTGAGGTTTTGAATTTGCACAAGAACGTGCAAAATTATACTTAAGCAAAACCTAAATAATCATTACATAAAGTCCAGTTTTATTTTACATTTCATTTACTGCATGAGATTCAGATTAAGCATACGGAGATCTGTTATCCCCATGGTAACTAGTGTTTTTAGTCAGCCCATGATGTGTTTATCCCTCCTTCCTCAGCAGTTTGGAGCACAACTCGTAAGTCTGATAGCAAGTCAGACAGTCCGCTCTATCTCTGGGGTCATTTTAGGATGCCTCATTAGGAAAGCATGTGGAGCTTGATGCAGTGGTGGAGTAATCCTAGCAGCGCTCACATCTGGAGGCTTGTGTTAATATCTGGGTCAGGTCAGCGGGGTTAGTCCTGGTGCTCGCTGGGTGGCTTCTGGCAGGAGCAAAGAGAGACGAGGACATTTGTTTGTTGTTTTGGGGGTGTTTTGTGGGGGGGGGGTGCCGTTTTTCTGCACTGTTTTCATTGGAAATACATCAGAGCAAACTGCAGTGAGGTGCAAAGTGTGCAGGGGGAACACAGTACATCAGTGTTCACAGATAAACTGTCCTCTCAGTGTTTTGGTGCACATGCTCCAAATAATTCCTGCAATAATCTTTTTGACATCCCAAGATAAGTTGCAGACTTTTTTTTTTTCTTGTTAATCAATAGCTTCATGTTTTATCCTATAAATGTCCTTTTTTTGGCCAATTGTTGGGTCAATATTTGGCCAGACCAGAGCTTCTTCAATGTCTCAGCTTATTAAGTCTGTAAAATTACGGCAGAAAGTTGTTATAAAGTTAATACAAAAAGGTGTGGATCATGTAAAGACTTATGAAGATGACCATAAAAACTGCAAGAAGATATGTTTTTTTAAAAAAAGACAAAAACCAAAGGAAACAAAAAAACAGGTAGATAAAAATGCCCATGGAAGATGGTTGAATTGAGTGAATATTAAAGCCAAAGAGCCTCAGAGGGAGGTAAAATGAACAAGAGCATACACAATATATCATAAACTTTCACAAAAAGAAATAAAAGATGTAAAAGTAGAAGACAGCTCAAATTAAAAGAATTTGAAAGAAAATTTTAAACATTAAGAGAGCATTAAAATTATCGTGAAAAGCACCAAGTTACCAAAACAGCTACAGTTAGATCAGAAAAACATTTTTAAGGTTAAAATGCAAAAGACACAAAACAATAAAGCAAAGATTCTTTCTTAATGAAGATTAAATGTTATTTAACAGAAAAAAACTGAGCAGGAAAATGAAAATGATGGAACTAGAGTGATACAAGTTGTTTTTGAGGCCTTTTCCCTACATGTCTGTCCAGAATCAGTCCATATTTTCTTTCTGATGATATTTCTGTGATTGATTGAGAAAGCGGACCCCAGCTCCTTGCACACTAAAGATGTTTGTGGTGTACACTTTTGGACCCTGTGATTCGGTTAAGTTCCAGTCAGCATTGTGAGGGCCGGAGCAGCTCTGTGTCTGTCCTCTCAGGGTGCTGTGAGTTTTACGTAACTGCCTATTCAGGGCATTCCTGCCCACCCTTGACTTTGAGATTTGGCTGTCTCTGGGTGCTGAGCGAGGGATCCGTCCTCAGTCTTTGTGACAAGTGCAGCCATTCCCAAAGACCTGGCAACAAACTCCAGCAGACATCTTCGGCCTCTGGTGGGAGGCCGCTCTTCTTGGAAACTCCAAGCGTACTGTAGGTGCTGCTAATTTATGCCCCTGAGATTAAGAGCAGTGGACAAGACCATGCAGACAGCAAGGTCAGACTCCCTGGGCTTACATAAGGCTTCTTTTGTTCTTGTAAGTTCAAATGGCCCAAGCTTGTTTGAAGGAAATTAAAGTGGTTTATGCTCTGTGAGTAAATGTACTATTTTAATTGTTTCACAGCAGCTTCGTCTCTTTAAAACTCCAATTGAACTCTACAGCACTTTTTATGAAATCCCAGTTTTTTGAAGATACCCAGAGTTTTAAGATTTGGGGATCCAAGGAGTTCTGCTAGTGAACAGTGTGGCTGAATTCATCCACTATTAGAAGTTTTTTGTGCAGTTTTCAGAGACTTTTCAAGCAGAAGCTGAAATCCTTGATCTGAACATCAAAAATGTTTTGTCTGATGTTTAATAATGAACGCAGATTAAAGTTTTGTACAGAAATGACCATTATTTGTTCGTAGCGTCACAGAAATTTCTCACTGTAGATGAGGGCTGTATGACCTCTCTTTTCAGCTTTGACAAGGTGACGTTCAGGTGGTGAGTTGTCTAATACCTGGTACAAAGGAATTTTTTATTTTATTTCCTATGTCTAATCTCTAATCGAAGTCTCTACTAGGTTTCAGGGCTAAGTTATAAGACAGAGTTTGTCCCTGGTGAGTGAAGAGGGATCTTTGCATGCTGAACAGGAGTAAAAAACTGCAAAGGAATATTTATTTGCTCAAAGAAAGTTTATTACGTCAGACTTGGTCTCTCAGGCGTAGAAAAGCTACCTCCCGTCTGCCTTCTAAGAATCCCTGACCGTCCCAGCTGGGCCTCCATCCCCACAGTGAGGGGGACGAGGATGTTGAGTCTCTCTTCCAGTTCCAGTACCACAGGTTCCAGTTATTGATTCTAACTTATGTTTATGCATGTCTGCCACCTCCGTCAGTTACATCGTCTTGTGTGAGCTCACCTTAACATTGCTGACAGAGGAAACAGCCTCAATCTGGAGAAGCTGTGGAGCAATAATGGTGGAGGCTCAAAAAGAATAGACCAGTGATTTGTTGGCTAAGTGTGTAGCATTGAAGTTTTTTGTATTGTGTTTATTACAGATATACATGGTAAACCCTCACCCTGTTTTGTGCAAACTGACCAGTTTACTGCTGAGTTTTTGTGGTGGATGGACTACTATAGTCATTGTGTTTTAGTCTTGTGCTGTGTAGAGATAAAGACTTCAACCATCCCCTCAGAGTGCTGATCTCCTTATCATGGAGTTATCCACAGAGAAACTGCACACATGACCCAAAAGAATTTCAATAACGAGTTGCAATAGTCTTGAAGTAACAAAAGCATTGAATAGTTTTTTTTTGCATCACTCTGAGACAGAACGTCCCTAATTTTGGCAATGTTGGTGCCTTCTAGGCGGAAGAAGGCAGTTTTAAAAACCTGTTATGTGATCTGGTCAAAAATAACTCACTGTAGAACCGGAGGCTAGATTAATGCTTAATTACATACTGTAGCCAGACCATGTAATCCTTGTTTTTTAGGTCCAAAGACTACAACCTCAGTCTTATCTGAGGTTAGAAAGAGGAAATTCAGAGTCATTAAAGTCTTTATGTCATTAAAACATCTTTAATATAACAAACTGATTAATTTCATCAGGACTCATGGAGAAGTAAATCTGAGTGTCATCTGCATAGCAATGGAATTTATACCAATCTGCCGGATTATATTACCTAAGGGAGGCATTTTATAATTTGAAGAGTATTGGTCTGAGTACAGAACCCTGAAGAGCTCCATGATTAACCCTGATGTGTGAGGAAAATTTATGATTTACCTTAACAAACTGAAATCTGTCAGATCAATATGATTCAAACCAATCTAATATACAAATTGAATTCCGAATTAAACTACAAATGAATTGGCTGGTTTATTCCTCTCTTAATTCCGAATTAGATATTTCCTCCCTCATCTTCTGTCACGTAAACCTTAATTCCACATCATGGCGCCTCATGGCAACAATACACAGTGCATCCTGTCCGAAGCAAACAGGCTCTAACCGCTTCTTTTCAGGTGAAAGTCACGTAGCATGCTAGCGACTAGCTAGCTTCATAACTAGAATGTAAATCAAGCAAAAAGGGCTCTTATTACAACGTTTTCCCATGTTGTTGTTTGAAAGAAATGAAGCGTTTTTTAACTTCCGGTAGACGTATGTACATATGGTACGTCACTTCCGCCATCCAACCAATCACAACCCTTCACAATCCCTGGTTTCAAAGCGGAATTGAGAAAACGTGTTGTCCATGTAAACCTTAATTTGGAATTAATATTTCTATGTTAACCCGAAGGAGAAGATTTTAATTCTGAATTAATTAATTCTGAATTATTAATTCCGAATTAAACTTCTGTAACTTCTGACCTGACTGTGCGTTAACACATGGGCTAAATATAATTACACCTCCTCCTGTGTCATGTGTTGCATGACTTTTCTTAATTTGTTCACCCATTTTTGTTCATATAGTCTTGTCATATTCTCAAAATAATAGCCTTTAGAACAAAAGATGACAAGAAATAAATCCAATCATCCAGTTCTGCCCAATCTCGTTACATTGAATTTAAGTTTTCCAGCCTAGTTTTCTACTTGCTGCTTTTTCATGATTAGTAAGGATGTTTAGGGAGAAGACACATCATCCAGGCAGCAAGCAGTGGTGGTTTGCTGCACTACAGTGAAGTAACCAATGAAAAAGAGTAAAAACTTAACTTCCTTATAGATTGGACTGAGTCCCGACTATCCTGGTGTGAACACTCTCTAAATCAAACAAAGGTGGAACATTTTGGGGAATTCTTTTTTCAGTTAAAACCCAGACTATCCTGGTGTGAATGCACCCTAAAACTGTAGTTTATTGAAAAAAAACTCAAGGCTCCAAATGAGAGTTAATTAAAGTGAGTCATTTATAGACCTGTATTACAGGCTGGGGCAGGACTGAACCAATTAATCCTGCATGGTGTTTGCTTTGGTTTAAAACCTTGTTGGCCACTGTTGACGACGATACAGTAACTGCATAGTCTCATCTGTTCCACTTTAGCTGATTGGCAGCCACAAGTAGGAAAGGACTTATAGTGTAAGATCTGCTTATTAGAGCAATCATACAAAGTGAATCCTTAAATATAAGGGAGCTGTCCAAACATTCCTTGTCTATGTTTTCGTTTTATTATCAGATCCAAAATACGTCTTTGTGTTAACACTTAAATGGGAAAACTATGCAGTCTAACCCTAACACTCCTCTGTTTGACAGCTAATGGCACAAACTGCAACTTTTTATCACAACTGCAGTGAAACCTTTGTAAAAACTCTGCACTGATGTTTTTTTTATATCTGATCAAATTTGATCAGGTTTTATTCATCCTGGTTATCCTGATAATGTGAAAGTAACTCTATGAATTGTCAGGATGGCTTGATAAGCTCTACGCAAAAAACTTACGCTCTCAATCATTTGTGTTACATTAATGTAAGAAGTGTCTTAAACAAATAGAAACTTCTAATATAATCTCCTCTCTATGAAGGGTTTTACTTTAAATTAACTAAATGCGGCTGATAGAGGAAGATACAAAATTTAAAAGAAAGATAAAAAGTCTAACTTTGCCTTTTAGCTTATTCAAACTTTATGTGTTGACTTTTGGCTGGCTGTAATTTTAGAGAGCTAAAGCTCCTCCTCTACCTGTTTTTCTTTTTTCCCCACCTTTCGTCCTCTCTGACCTTCTCATCAAACATACCAGCTGCTTCCACACATAAATACACACACAGTGTGACATCGCTAGAGTCCACAGATAAGGAATCCTCTCAGCCTTATGCTATCCCCCTCTCCCTTTGTGTCATGCTATGAAAGGGATGATAAAGACATCATTTCACCCAGTGGAAGCGCCCTCAGGTCTGTCTGCACCTGCTCTTCGCTGGACACGAGCTATCCGTCATCTCAAATAGCTTTCCTCGCATGTACATCTTTCATCTTTTGCATCAGTTACATGGACAAATTTCGAGTTGATCAGTGCAGACTCAGTTTTTGTTTAACTGAATTCCTTTGCGTTGTCCAAATGTACGCCCCCTAAACATGTCGCGCCACAGGTATTTGGTCTCACATCTTGGTGTTTACTGATAAGTACATGCATGGCAGGCGGGTGTGAGGCAGTGTTGCGCCCATGCATGATGTATGCTGGCTTGGGAACAGTGAGTTATGACTCCAGCAGAGCGGTGGTGTGTGAAGCATTGTAGCCTGTGAGCGAGGAGGAGATGCCAGCACCATGGGCCCCACTCTTTGCCAGGCTTCCTGACTCAGCACTTCCCCTCTCATCTCATTGGTTTAGAAACAAACTTACTGGCAGAGCATCAGCACGGACACTCTAACCTCACCACTGCCCGTCATGCCTCCATCAATCCTCTCTGCCTCCAGGCAGCTCCTTTGATAGTCCCACCGCACATCATCTCTACCCCACACAACCGCCAGTTGACGTCTGCTTTCAGCATCGCTCCTGTTTTCCCCAACTCACTTGTCCGCCCTGTCCGCAGTTTCACCGCGCTGATAACAGACGCGGCATCCAGTCTGTTCAAAGGGCAAGCCAATGAAAGGACTCTGCAAGTCATGCTGATAAATGTTAATCTACTGTATGATGCTAGAATGCTGCTTAAGCTGCGTTTTCATCCTTATTTTTGTTTGTGCTCTCCAATTTCATGCTTGGATAAATGCATATCACTTGTAGATTGGCTTGTCACCTGTGGTTGCATTAACATATAGATGGAAATGTTTTTGAATTTAAGGATGTAAGCTGGTGGATCTCCACCAGGGCGAAGCTGCATTGGCCAAGTTACCAACTACTAGCTTAAGATGGGGAAAAGCCCACAGTGGTGTGGGGAGATTGGATGTCTGGGATTAGAGCAGCACGAATGCTGATTATATTGTCTTTATTAATTGCAGCCAGTAGTGAATGATGTGTTTAAGAAATTTAAATATTTTAATATGCTGAAGGGAATGGAATAATTAGCTGAAGTCGGGGGGATTCTGCTGTACTTTAACCTGAAATCTCCTTCAGTTTTCAGGGACGTCAGGTTTTTGAGCTCAAGAGTTTTATTTAGCAATATAAACAGGCAGAAAACAGGACTGCAGTGGACTTATTATAAAGCATGTTTTAATGATGTAGCTTTGTTTTCAATTTCGTTTTACCGATGGAAAGTCTCTTGAGATGTAGTCGTTGTCAAAGGGGGACCAAGAAAAGACAAAAACAAACATTACATATTTCACACATAATTCAAAAAGCAGGGTTTAGGCTACCTGGGGCTAGCCTTAAAACATCCAGGTCCAGTAAAACCAGCTGGCAATGCCACTGGGGGAGCGTATAAATCATAAGACTTGGAGCTGATTGGTAGAGCCCTCCATGCCAAAAGACTGAAGGATTCTGGGTAGTTTTTCAACACAAATCTGCCGACATGTTATTCTTGAAAAAACAAAAAATGTTAAACCTGTGGCGCTGACACCACTGTATGCTGATGACGCTACACCCTTACTGGTTGACAGCAGCCAATTGAAACTGTGGATGTGACATTACCGGTGCTTCGTTCACCACGTAGGCTA
Organism: Craterocephalus amniculus; assembly: GCA_036024015.1. NCBI lineage: Eukaryota > Metazoa > Chordata > Actinopteri > Atheriniformes > Atherinidae > Craterocephalus > Craterocephalus amniculus. The sequence continues at coordinate 9,892 of JAVQJG010278194.1, forward strand.
CTGCTAACATCAACAATTTAAGGTTTTTCACTCATAAACAAGGCAAAAGAAACATCCTTACCACAATAACCTCACAGAGAAATCCTTATTATAGTTGCTGATGGTTGCTTTTCCTCCAGTCTCTGTCATATGCACCACAAGTTTATTGGATTATACAGTCCCAGCTTAATATCACAACATGTAACTGTCGGCTTTAATACTATTATAATCTGATAAACGGTGCCTTCCTGTTGAGTATTAAACTCCTTTTTAATGTGTCTGTGCCTGTGACTGTCCTGTGTATGACCTTAGCAGTAATTTGGCTGTCATATGCTGCTGTGGTGCTCTCTTTACTCCATTGAAGATTGATTTTTATTAATCTTTTTAAATGATGTGCCATTGTGCTGTGATTATCAACAGTGGGGTTTGCTAAAAAAAAAAACTTGGCGTTGCTGCAACAGCAACACGTCTGATGTTGTGGATGATTTTGGGTTCTCCGTACGCTGCTATGTATAAGCAGTGTCATCCTGTATGCCAGATTTGTTTGCTTCCTGTTTACTGACACAGGCAGAAAATAAATCGTTGTGATGAAGGGATCCGTGCTTTCTGATTTTCAAGCATGTGCTTGGATGTGCTTCTTTTATCTACTAGTGTAAATTCTTCCACCTCAAGGTCAGTGCCTGTTCTCCTTGCAGATTGGATTTGGACAGGAGACAAGTGCGGCGGCACACAGAGATGTACTCATGAATGGATTGTAAGACATTAGGAACTTGGACAGTAACACGCGAAAGACTCCAAGACTGAAGAAAAGTGTCAATGTGTCTTTTTAAAGGTTAATTAACTTTTTATTAATCACCATTTTCTTCCATTTTAATATGCTTTTTCCTGTTGCCTTCATGTCTCTTTTTCTGTTTTTCTGTGACTGTGGTTGTTCGAGGAAATTCTTTTTATTGTTTTTGCTTGATCCTTTTTGTAATTTTGTGTTGTTTTTGTATCTCATTTTACCTGTTTTTTGTCTACCCTTTTGTAGTTGTTTGTGATTGTTTTGTCTCCCAGGCAGCTTTTTTCTGTCTGATTTTTTTTTTTTCATTCTTTGTAACTCTGATAGTTTTTTCAATTCAGCTGTTTTCCATCCGCAGTCAACTTGTGTCTCTATAGTTTCTTGGTCACTTTTTGAACTTTAAAGGCCCATTTATGCTCGACGCAGATGACGGATACGCACACGCACGGAAAGTTTCGTCCGTCTTCTGCATCAATTTCGTGCGTTTTTGGTGCGTTTTCAGGCTCCTTGCGCATCCGTCACTCGACGCAGACGACGGAGTAATACCACCG